>JAMKCH010043412.1:0-24740 GCA_023653785.1 Ophioderma brevispina
TTTCTCAATGTTCATTTTCGCAAAATTTGGCAAATTTGCAGACAAGATAACTAACTCCAAAATACCGAAGTAAAGGAAAGGTTTCACTTTCCTACGATAAAGCACATCCGATCTGCTCTAGGGACGGTTTTCGCATTTTTCATTTTTCGATTTCTAACTAGAGTTCTCCACTTTACTCAATGGAAAGACAGGTAAAAAATCACAACTTTTTTGAACATTTTTCCTTAATTTTCTAAAAGCAAAGCTCTTTTTTAAAAATGAAAAAAACCGTCCCGAGACCATTGTCTTGTTTCAACAAATAACAAAAGAAATCATGAAAATCAAATTGTTTTTGTTATGCTGTCCTGAAAAATTTGGCAAAATCATGTTGTTTTTAGTCTTTTGCTCAAAATAACGGAAAGTTTACTTAATCGATCCATCAATTCGGGTTCAGCGTCCAATTTTCTTTCTCAGAATAATGTACTTGTACAGACCAAGATCAATATTGCAAAGTTACCAACCAAAATAGATGCTCGGAAGCTCAAAGTTGACACTACCCTTAAGATCACCATCACCACATTTCCAATTAGCAGTATTGCATCAATCACCAACCATATCAGCATAATTACCTCAGCACCATTATCATTGACCATCAGCAAACCAGTAATCATCAGCACATTCAGCACAATTATCATCAGCACCATTATCAAAGCACCATTATCACAGTACCACCATGATCAAACGGACCAGTATTAGCAACCCATTACCATTATTGGTACATCACCACCATTACCTTTACCATTATAGCACCATTTTCCCTCAGCAGTAGCACCAGTATCATCTACCATGCCAAGATCATTATTATCACCATTCCCTATTCATCATTAGTATCAAACCACTGAACATTATCATTACATCATGGTTATCTTCATCATTTAACCATATCATTATCACTAAAGAATCACTGACTTGTCTCCTTGAGCAATATGGTTCCTATAACTAGGGCCAAGGGGTCACCTATAGAGCTGGGAGTTACCGTTTAGTTTCCATCCTTTTACACGGTCTGTACTTCCGTTCGTTTAACTTTTAAAAACGATCATAACAAGTTAACGACGGCCGAATTTTGGCGCTTCCACGCAAATGCAATTCTTGCGCCATAAATCGTTCGTAATCGGGTTACCCCGGCTTTGCATTCCAATCTTAATTATCAAAAATCCCCCTTGAACCTAAAAACATTGTGTTTGTACGTTACCTACCTGTTATGTTTTAATCCAAAATAAACAGTTGAATAGCCCAAAGATCTCAAACAACGAATCACTGCGGAAGCTGCCATGACCGCTGCCATTTTACCTTTTTTGTAGATTCCCTCTGTAATTTGAGCACCAGCATATGTGGGGCCGTGTTATGCGGTGAATATGTGGTGTCAGTGGATCACTCCGTTCATGCGAGGGCACATGTGGTTCCGTGGATCAGCGGTCGCCTCATGCATAAGGTTGTGGGTTCCAGCCCCCTGTCGCCAATGTGTTTGTGCACTTGGGCCAGGCACTTTACCTCGCTGTGCCTCTCTCCACCCAGAGTATAATGGGTACCAGCCTCTGCTGGAATGCAAAACATACTCGCTGTGCGGGAGGAGTCTGGCCGACCCCCACATCACATTATATGAGGGAGTCCTGGCCAACCGCCAATGACAGAGAGATGGGCAGTAGTCCTCCTGCGTTCGCACCATTTGCATTTTAATGCGGTGAATATGCCGAAGTCAACCCCCTCACGCACAAGAAACTCGTAAACGGTGGATTTTTCGTGTTTCCGTAAAAGTCGGAACCCATTTCTAGAAGAGCATTGGAATTTAACTTATTTTCAACTGACGGCGGGTACATTTTGGTGAATTTGACTGCACAATTACAATAATACAAGAAAAAATTTAGTTATGGTTTTTTGCTGACGTGTAAACGTGTAGTAATTTGCCCATAAACGTTTAGTGACACTTCCTTTCGTGTCAACGTGTAAACGTTCAACTTCCCATCAACTAGTCACCTATACTATATAAAATGTTACATAGATTGTGCACGTTAATGAAAGTTCTTTCTTTACACTTTGAGCCATACATTAGAAACCACCATATCAGGTTAATGTCCTTCGTTACTTACAGACAGCGCGCTGAATGTATTTAGAGATTCCCCGAGGCCCCTGTGTGTGCGTACCATGATAATGGCACTCCTAATGACACAATAATGCTCCTCATTTTCAAGGATTAGATGCGGTCATTTAGGTGAGCGTACCCATTAACGGCATACACGAAAACAACCATGTGTGGTTTACAAAGACAAGTTGCCGTTGTTCTCATGGTCATTAGAATGTTATTCATAATCACGAAGAACACGTACTGAACCAGAATGGTTGCCATCGTTTTTATTTCTCCTTCTGCATGGCCGGAAACCCCAGGTGATATTTATACTAATAGTAGTTTTGGCCGCGGAACGCTGATCAGCCGATCCATCTTAACTAAACACTAAACTAGGTGCAATTACTGTACATTGTCAATATTGTTCCGCGCACCCAAATGAAGAAAGCAAAAATTCCCTCGGTAGATGAATAATATTTTTATAATATGTAAGTTTTTTTTTCTGTGAAAAAATGTGTGAAATTCTCCAAAATAAATCGTGAAATAGAGAGCTTCCTCTTCGTGTTCGCTAGGCCCTTTATGGTCGCCTCCATCTATTGCTGGAGCCAGCTCGCGGTCATCCCACCCAGCATCCTTTACAGCTTCTATTTCCCTTCCGGATGACCCTATTATCAGCAACGTCATATGCTTGGAATGTCGAAGGCTAAGCGTTTTGACAACATTGGTTTCGATACTCTAGCTTCCCAAGTCTTTGACCGTGAATGCAGACAAAGTGCATCAAAATCGGGTAATTTTCCTTGTTTTGGGGGAGTTTTGGTTTTAAAAATGTAGAAGAACTGTATTATGCAGTAAAGAAAACCTATACAAAACCGAATGTGGTTAAACTAGAGACTATTTTTTCCTCTGCCTAGTTCCACCTATCTTTCCACTGAACCGAGCTCGCGATAGTAGCGATAGGGGTTTCCTCCCACACCCAGCTGTAGCCTAGATTCCGTGATGCTTGGTGTTTTGAGTCGGCGATAGAGTAAACTTGTCACATTGAATTTTGGACATTGTGCACATATGTAACACTATTTAAATGCTTCCAAACACCAAATTAACCAAAATAAATTCAAATATTATGTTTTCAAGTCTTTCTTCCGAATCAGAAATGGGTCAGGGATGGCTGTTTGTTTGTTCATGTGGGGGGGTGGGGCATGAGGCATGGGCCTTGCTCAGGCGGGGATCTTCCATCATATTCATACTGTAGAAATTGGAAATTCCATTTTCTTGTAGTTATTACATTAATTTGAGGCATTTCTTTATCTGCAAGGGCCAAGGCTTTATTTACTGAACATATTTGGTAAATGGAAGATTAGGTTATTCCTTCTCACTTCATAATTTTTTTCCTTTTTTTTTACAGTACAAGTATACCTTTTATCTCTGTTCCCCTTTTCTTATTTTTGAATTATTACACTGGGGGAGGGGAGGGGGGCTGCTTCTTATTTTTGGCAAAAAATTCCACTTTTTTTTTTTTTTTTTTTTTTTTTTTTAATTTCCTTAAAAAAATACATGTTTACCAACCCCTCTCTCCTTGATTAAAAAACTTGCATGTTCCCCTCTTGGTTAGCCTTAAATAAAATTGTTGCACATCCCCCTCAATTCCCCCACCCCAATTTAATTAAATGCCCCCTCTCTAAATCAAAAATTTATTACGTAACTACTTGTCACTGCAATAATAATAAATCTGGATCAATAAAATTACTTTGATTTGATGGTTTCCTTTTTTTTAAATGTGTTGCAAAAGAAGGTATTTGTAATTATATTGTACACAAAAAAAATGGACGCAAAAGAAGAGTAAAAAAACATTTAAAAAAGGCACATAATAACAAAGTCATAACTGCCTTATACTTTGAGGTATAAGGGTATTTATACATTGTTGGATTCCTCTTTCAAGACTCTTTCCATTGATACCAAAGCTTGTTTAGAAATTTAACATAATTAAACACTATGTACATCGAAAATAAGCAAAAAATTACAAAACTAGCAAAAAAATGGACAGAAAAAAGATGAACCCCACAGAAAATTTAAAAATCCTAACTCCTTGACTTCAGTTATTAAGTTCATTTAAGCATTTTTGGCTTTCTTTTCAATTCTCTTTCCAACGAATACCAAGTTTGTTCTGGTTTCTTCTGAAAAAAAATCGATATGTGCCGGCCGACCTACTAATATTATAGTCGTTGGATGTTGAACCGGAAAAAATTTGATGAGCAATGTACGGTGGAGTAACATGTCCCAAATCTACTACAATCCCTCATTGTGGAAATGTTTGAGGTGTTTGAAAAGGAGGCAAGGCAATATTGAATATGAATGTATAAAATTATGAACCCCATAGGCAATCACATTCAGTCTTATAGAATGTGACACTGCAGAACAGATATATACCATAATTAGATAAGCATTAGTGAGCTTGTTAATCTAAACATCATGCACCATGGCTATCCTACTAAACATTGTAAGACATTAGGAATGCTCGATTACACTAAATTTTAAACACAACGGTGGGTAAAACTCCCTGGTGTCGCGGGCCAGAATGATGACTGCGAATCATACGTAACTACAGACATGAAAACCGATCTGATCCACTGCCGGCACCAAAAGCAGAAAGTAAATTATGCAAATGGATACTTAAAATAGAAGAGCAAAAACACACATACATAAATAACAGGGACAGACATACAGAATTTGTATGTGCCTCCCTGCACACGACACAGAGTAAAGCCCAATGTGATATTGAGCTTTACTCCATAACAGAGTGTCTTGGGTTAAGGGACGGTCTCTGAGAAATTATTTATGGAACAAGGCGAACTCCACAAGTGTCACCTTGCCTTCCACGATCCCACCTTTTTCTTAACTCTTTGCAAAATTGACCGCTAATGACCCTTTGACCCTAGGTATGTGAAATTTTATCATACCAAGACATACAAGTGTCTATGGTTGATTTATGACCTGAGTTTGGTTGCATATGGATTTAAGGTGTCATGTAACGGGCAATGTAATTGTGTTTTCTTTTAGATCATCGGATAAATTTAAAATGGTCTTATAAGAAAAAGTGACCATAATCAAATCCCCTACATCAATTTAGTCCAAACCTAAAACTATGGTAAGGATTGAACTTTCCTCTACATATTTTAGGGTTTCGAAACAGTGTGGTTGTTAAGTGTTTTTTATTGATTTTTTTAAAATTCCCTAATTTTTTTATTAAATATTTTTACAGCCTAAAATGGAAGGTGCTTTAAGCTTGAAACTCCAGGGATGTGTGTTATAATCAAAATACCTTTAAAATTCCACGTTGGCTTTTTTAAAATCAAGGTTTAATTTTTTAGAAAAAATTATTTTAGGGAAAAATAATTGAGGGAAAATTAGACAAACACCTGGTACTTCAAATAAAACACTCCATATGCAAAAATCTAACGTGAGAATTTTCTAATTTGATTTCCTTTAATAGGACACCTTATCATTCACCAAGGGCGGTGTATTTCACTTCTAGGAAAAATTATTTTTAAAAGGGAAACTTCAGTATTTATAGAAATACTCAGCCAAAAAGGTGTTGTTGCGATCACCTTTCTTTGTTTTGATGACACACAGAAAAAATAAGAATGAAAATTTTTATGGATATTGATATTCTAAACATAAAAAACAAACACCAATGTTATAACTCATCAATTACTTTTGAGAAAGAAATGAAAAAAATGTTATAGTTTTTCACAAAATTGCCCCATTTGGTCCATTTTCGTATAAACTGCAAAATCAAGTCCCTGAACAACGTCTATGGAATTGAAAAACACATTATGAACATATCTCCAAAATGCCTTTGTGGATAAAATTGGAAATTGGCACACATGTTTCTTTCACAATACCACCATTTCATGAGAATTTCAGTGTGAGATCTGGGCACGAGGCCATAGCCGATAATCTAACCCCCTTAAAAGGTTTTTTTTTAACCGAAAAGCGTCAACCACACACACACACACCATACAGATGGACAAAACAGAATTTTGATGTGCAGACAACACAAAAGTAAAGTGCAATGTGACATTGAGCTTTATTCTGTAAAGATAGCATCTTGATAGAGGACCTTTACCCCCAAAACCTATCGGGAAAGTTTTGCGCCCATATATTTCAACCCGTTGACGTGAGAGCTAAAAATATGATTTGGTAATCCATGTAAAATGGAATATTGGTTACGAAAAATGGGCCCAATGTCTAATCATAACATCCCACAGAAAACATCTTTAGCCATAAGATTAAACAGGGTATTAAAGACATTCAGGAAAAAACGGGGGTTCTGGGGATGAGGCTTTTAGCGAACGGACCATTGGCCCTTTAAAATATATTACAAAAACAGTTATCTGCACTTAACAACTTCTTTCACTCCATATGGCAAGGGCATTTTGCAATTAGTTTTTTCATGAATCAGAATTTAGTGTTTTCCCCTTCAAACTCTCTTGTCTTTAGCACACATGTAGGACCCAAATGTTAAAACATTGTTAGAATCAAGCAGAGACACTGAAAGGTTAAGAGCGTTCACAACATTGCACATGATACTTTCAGGAACTACACATTTCGCCCATAATAACATTTGTTGATAGAGGTCTAAGTAACATGCCTGAGGCCTGCCACAGCCCAACCATCTCCATTCCTTTCAATTGTAATGTTTCAGGTGAGTTTTCGTCCATCTGGTGCTATTTAAATTACTAGTCAATTCAATTTAAGATTCAGATTTGAAACAATTTCACTCTCCTTTTGAATTTTACCCCATACTTGAAATGACACTGCATGCAGATAATTTGCAGAGAGATCTTGTACGCTGAATATTTATTTCTATATTCCTTTTC
The DNA here is from genome assembly GCA_023653785.1 of Ophioderma brevispina. Taxonomy (NCBI): domain Eukaryota; kingdom Metazoa; phylum Echinodermata; class Ophiuroidea; order Amphilepidida; family Ophiodermatidae; genus Ophioderma; species Ophioderma brevispina. The sequence continues at coordinate 6,979 of JAMKCH010043412.1, forward strand.
TTATTTACATTGATATTTCAGAACTTAAACGAGAGGTCATAAGGATGCGTGGGCTTACTCAGATTTGTGTGTTGAATTTTACATAAAGTGAACCACTTATAGGTAAGGCCTAACAAGTACAATGGCATGCTAAGTGATAATTCCATATCCTAAACGTCCCTTAACTGCATTTTTTCCACTTCTCGAAATCACGGAGCGGACACGTCTTGTTTTTAGGGAGAATTGCCCCCCTAATCTCACAACTAATGCTACAAACCTTTTATGCGGTGATCGTCAGATCGTAATCTTTTTCCAAAAAGGATGTTAGGGATATAGGCCTATAGCCAGTGAAATTTGTTCATTTTAAGGCCAAACAAACAATCAGTTTTGTGGTTAGACTTACTGGTCGTAAGTACCAACATTACCATCATTTTCCACTTAAAAATGAGTGTATTATCAAAATATTATGATATCATTCCCAGAAGAGATTTTTTCAAAGTCTAAAGCATCCCTATTAAAGGGACTCAAGGAGAATTTTTTAAGGATACAATTTCTCTAAATTTACCACTTGATTCACTTGCAGAACACCTACCAAGAACTTTCTAAGGTGTGTATTGGACAATAAACAAGTTGAAAAGAAACCAACTAAGTTGAACTTGCCTGCTGTCTAATCACCCTATGAAGAAGCATACCTTGCATTTTCTACATGAGTTTCGTACTAACCCGAAATGGGTTTAGTTTTTTGTGGTCCTCTGTAGGAACTAGCACAACGACTGAGGAGGTGTGATCACCATGGATCTATGAGTGTGCCCTTAAAGAGAACTGGCACATTTGAAAAAATAAGTGCACACCCTCTAATTTTCAAAATATCTGTTATTTTTTGCATGGATTATAAGCTTTTATATACATGAGCGCCTCACCTTGATACTAATAAGCCCAATCAGCACCGGCTTGTGGGTAACAGAACGATTTTATACTGAATGTCGCCGGTGGTACTTAATTCACAGATGACACAGAAAAATGGCATGTAACACAAGAAAACACACTCCAAGTTTTATTGTTCACGGCAAGCACATTGTTTGAGACCATCGGTGACCTTTTCAGTTTCAATATCCAATGGAGTACGGCGTCTCTGATAGTCATGTAATAGACATTTGTTGATAAGTTACGACAAACGTTAAAAGTTAAGCCTACAATTACCTGGATGTCTTGAACCTCTTATTAATGTCCCTGCTCTGCTTTTGTGTATGTTATTTTTATGATGTAAAATATATCTTTATTCTTCCAGTCTCCAATGTCCTAACTAAATCATTTGCGAGCAAATTGAAACAATTAATATTTTCTGAAAATAGTGCCATGCCGCTTTAAATGGGGTGTTACGTGTATGAGTCATGTGTTTCATGTCTAGAATGCAAGGGCAGTAACTCTAAGGGCAAAGTGGTGTATGATGAGGATGAGGATTTTTCAGTTTTATCTGTAATTTTGTTAACTTTTTTGTTTCACTTTTGTTTCATGAGGATTTTTGGAGCATACTGCAGCTCATGTACAAATAAGAACATACAATGATTCAGTACTCTCTACACCTTGATGACACCAGGTATTTTATTTCTCTAGGTGTGGTTTTGCAGATACTGCTTCTCAATTCATAAAGCATGCAGAATAGAGTGTTTCCAAGTTTGAATCTGCAGACATGGCCAGACAATAAACATTCATTACATTTTCGCAGTTTTTGTCCCTACTTGGATTGCTAATATTACTTTTATATCCTGTTACGATACCGCCAGGTCACATTCCTAACAAGAATACCAGTGCGTAATATAAAATGGCCCCACAACTAGTGGTTTAATCACATTTCATTGAATATATGCAAATTTAGCTCATTACATTCATAACATGTCCAAGAGTGATACATCACCTGACCTTAGTCATGTTCGAATCACTGTGCCATTTAGGACAGTTCATAACATCACAATTCCTTTTTGGTTTATGGTTCAATAGATATCCTACAATAATGGGTATTTCCAACAATTGTTGATTTGATTCTGTTATGGTTTTGATGTTTATGAGCACTTGTTTGTAATACTGTGTCCCATAACCCTGGTTTTTATATTTCTGTCTGCTTCCAGACAGCAAAATATACTTATAATTTCTTAGTAGATTGAATTTTCACACGTAAGATTAGGCAGACATACTAAGGCTCATATGATTTTTCATAAAAAATCTCCAACCTTTTTACTTAAGGGGGGCGAGTCTGTTGATCACAAATGCCCTTTGTCTTGACATGACTTGCATCAAATTTGTATACTAAATATTTCACTATTAATACATCTCTGAAATAAATTTGACAGCTCCAACCTAATCAGCATTATGCAGGTCTACCCCCCCCCCGAAAAACAAAAAAAAATCACGCTATATATCACAGTTTGTAGAATTGAAGCAATTAGCGGAAAAGACAATCCAAGTGGAACCATTCAACACTGTAACACACACAACTTTTGTTGAACATCTTTACAAATGCTATGGCTTATCCTGATTCACCCAAAGAAATTGTTGCACATAGAGTATAAAAAATATTGTTTTTTGTTTTTTCTCAATTCCCCTGAGCAAAACAAAAATGTTGCAGGTTACCATTTAATACAACAGACTTATTTATGGTTCCCAAGTGGAAAAAGCACTGCACTCATTTGAGGAGCATACGAGGAAATAATGCTCAAAAATCCCGACACATGTAACCTGACTTTTGACGGGCCTCCTTCATTAATTCTTAATTCCTCAACTCTCTTTCTGAGACAAAAACTCTTTATAACGCACGCATTTGAGACATGCGATGCATGATGTATAATGAATGTGTACTAGAAAGGTGTATTTTCCAATGAAATTCAATTCAATAGTGAGATTTTAGGTCTTCATTCTAACCTTGAATACAACAAAAATGATTGCCAATAATTATCCTTATCAATGACAGAATTCTAATACATTTGGGGTATCAATCCCATTATGAATCTAATAGATTCTTTCTGCCTTTGTGATAGCGAAGTATGTGCACAGATTTTTTCAAAACAAGAAAACAGACAATAATAGTAATCTGTACCTGCATTATTTATGCATTTGTACTGTATAAATTTTTTTAATACTTATATTCTTTTTTCTTGATCAATAATTTCTATACTCGTAACCCTTTTCTTTCGCAATAGTTTTCAAATTTATTATTTTCTTCTGACTCTGTTGAATTTGGCTGTTGTATAAATAATGGATTTCTTGACGTTTTCAGATATTTGGTACTCCATGCCACGCTTTTGGCTTTGAAGAATACATTTTTTGTAGAATTGTTATTATTGCCTTATGAGGTTATTTACAATACCTGATCTGGCATTTATCACATCTAAACAACTTAATCTATATCTCCCCCGTGAAGATGACATTTTACTACTACAACACCTAGACTGTTCATTGAAGAAAAATAATTTATATACTCAACAAGTTTCTTTCTACAGTTGATAAAATTCTTTTAGACTCCCCTACTGACCTGGGTATTAGTAAACACAGCCAATTCAACAACTTCATTTCAACTTCACAGAGGCCTATAATGCATCTGAATAAGCAAACTAGGTTGGGTTTGCAGTTTCGAATTGCACCCCACTGGAGGTACTTATTGGGCTTTAATTATTGATTTATTTCTCATCACAATTGGACAAAGGTTTGTCAAGTTATAACCCGGAAGATCTTAGTTCTTTATAATAGAGGAAAGGCTCTTTAAATTTGAATGGAATAGACTCCCTAACTGCTCCAAGTTACTTTGCCGACTATCTGTCTCTCTTTTCACTTTACTTATGCGCGGTCACCTATTTTTTGGAATGTTAATTCTATCTACTCCAAGGGAAATGGTAAATGGAATTTCTCAATTCCTAGCCTCCAGTTTGAGCAGACAAGTCTCACACGAAGTAGTACCCAAATTCCTCATTTCAATTGCAATGGGTTTGCCCAAATACTCAAGACTAGCCTCAGAATTCCACAGTACCCTTGTTCGGAACACATTGACTGGACATTAATCACGCTTTTAGCTGATCCTTGAGCCAAGATATTGGCAAGTTTTCACATCCAATTTAAAATCACAAAGTGGGTCATCTGCACACTATATCACTGAATTAGCACTCATCAAGAAAACCAACCATCTGATTATATGAAGGAATCTAGCGCTTGTCCATGAGCAATCATCTTAAATATCTACCAAACTTTAATATTAATTAACGCTACTATCGTGATTTCTTCACAATTAAACAACTCGTGGCCCCATTTGTTTCACTTCATTTTTGGCACTGTCTGTTATTGGAAATTGGTTTTGTAGTACGACCGCCTGTAATCTGGCTAATGTAAACACCATATTTGTCAAGAACATTAATGAGTTTTATGCTTTTTGACTACTAAAAGTTCGGATTCCGACTTTTTTAAGGTCTAAAAAAAACAGTCGTAAATGTCATCATCAAGACTGCTTTAAATTAATGCTTAAATTTCTGTTTTTTATCACAAAGAAAAGTAATATAAACAGGTGTTGAATGACCTCACACTAGCAATTTTAGAGACCAAATTAGCATGTTTGAATTTTGGAAAAATGACTGATGTGGCTTTAGATACATTAAAATACAACCTCGGGATCCCTCGACCGCTTGTGTCGCCTGCCGTCGTGGTTTAAGTGAAATGATAGACCTAACATGTCCTTTGACTTGATATGGTGACCTTTGACATCATCAATAAAATGAGGGCTCCGCATGTGTGCACTATATTCAATTTTTGGTTCCAATTGAACTTCAACTTTTCATTGAGGTCAATTTTACATATTTCAGCCTATTTTACAACTTGAACCTCACGTGACCTTTGAACCCAATTGGCATGTTGACCTTTCTTGATCCTTTGACCTCATCAACAAGGTGGGGGGAGTGCCATGTGCACCTGTGACCCAATTTTGGTTTAAATGCCATCAAAGTATGGATATTACCGATGCAAATGTTTAACAACGCCTTTTTTTCACAACCGACATCAACGACCTCAATCACACTGAAAACTACCGTGGACAAGTTATCCCTATGTGTCTTCCTTCCTTAGGGCAGCACACAAAAAGTATTCGTTCACAAATTCCATGGTAAACCAACTCACATTCTGTTATTTCTCATTCTGTATTCTTTTCACTTGTAATGAAATAGATATTTCAAATAACAAAACCATCTTGTAACATCTTCAAACTTGGGCATATTTTTGTGTGTGTCTTCTTTTTTACACGTAATCCGACCAATAATGATACGGCACATCTCTTGAAATTAAGCATGTATATGTTATTTAATTTCTCTAATTCATCCGATGAAAGCAACAGTATGTATATATACAAGTAACATACATAATTTCCAGCAATGCAATGCAACTTTTAAATCAATCACATTAGGCTTTTAAAAACATTCACCCAGAACAGTTAGTTTAAAATAGTTATTGAAACTGCAATCTTCACTATAACAGAGTTTATAAGGCTTAACAACCAAATGTGTATATCTGATTTTTGATATTTTTTTCAATAATTAAATTTTGAGACATAAAATCAAAATATTGACACATAGAATTTGTTTATAATGTTGTTTGGCGATAGTTCTGAAATTTGTATCCTTTCTCGTCTCAAAATTTATAATTCCAAGAGGATTTTGTAAAATTCTTTTGTATTTCTTTATAATTTAGTGACGTACGTACTTATATGTGTACGTATAAGTATGCTGTTGCCTGCACTGAACGTTACATGGATCCTTTTTTTATGAAAGTGTACCATTTACCCTGTTCCCATCCAAGGAAAAATAACCAGTACCAGCCATCCAACTTCCCTCTGGACCAGTGCTCCTCACATAAAAAGAGAAGAGTAACAACTGCGACAAACAGTGGCATTGTCCATCAAGAAAAACTTTGCGCATGTATCTTAGGAAGTTGAGATGCATTGTTAAGCACATACGGATCAATGAACAATTACATGCATATTGGGGAACCAAAACTATCTGTGAATCTACACTAACAAAATGTCTTAAGTTATTTCAATGAAGTGTTAATGAAGAAATCTGGCAAGTATAGCGTGTACACTCTTCCCATATACAAACATGTACAATGCATGCTTTCAAAGATGGAATAAACTTCCAGTGGTAATTACATTACTTGTTCTGGAGCATTTAAAAACTCTTTAAAGACATTATTTCCATAATTGTCCATCAAGTTCTTTCAAATCACAATGTTTTTCTCTTTTCTCTTTTCAAACGGTACGTGCTAGCTTTCGAGGGTAGAGTGTGTATGCAGACTCAATATAATGTAATGTTTATGCTGCATCTGGGTCAATGGTAGGCAATATCCAATCTCCAGTCAAGAGTTTTTGTCTGAACTGCCTGTTGCATTACAAACTTCAGAAAGGCATAAAATGTGATAGAAACAAATTGATGCCTATAAAACAAAATACATTGCTTTAAAATGCAGATTTTAACAAATCTATGAACCTCTGAATCTCTTTTTTTTTCAGTCTTATTTTGTAATTTTTCTGGACTGCCACTCCAGAAAGCTGCCTACACCTGACCTAGGGTATTGAAATATAATTTGTGCTGTTCAAAGACTCGCTACCTTTTTGCTCTCGATCAAACTATAGGCCTCAGGGACCTCCTGTAACACTAATGAAAGTCATCTGATTGTAACAGTTATCAAGACTGAGCACCTTGGTCTATAGAATGCCACTACACTTGCAGGCACAAATTCAACCTACATGTCTAAATAGTAGCAGTTTTGGACTACTCTATACTCTCTGCAAAAACAACAGAATGTGTTTATTTAGAAGACAGGCTGCAGGTTTTATCAATTTAATGATGTAAAATTGTGAAAACATTTAAAAAAAAAGATTTTGAGATCTCGTTCATTTTTTTATCATTCTTAAAACTTTATTTGGCATAAAAATGCTCATTTCAATAAGTCCAATGGAACAAGCTCAATCCACAATGTTCATCGTTGTCGTCCTCTTTTTCTTCTTTTTGTGGTCGCAACCAAGATAGTGCTCACAACCTTACGCCATGAAACCATGTTCCTCTTGTCAAAAGTTGCATATTCAATTATAATACTGAGAAACTGTGACTCTTCAGGTAATTATGCAAAGAGAGTGTAGCCCACTGGTTAGGATATTTGTCTTTAGTGCAGGAGGTCCCCGATTTAAACCCTGGTAGGGCCACTAGCTGGGATTTAATCGGGTACTAATTCTGGATTTAATTTGTATAAGAACTATTGATTAAAGCTAGAGTTCCGCTACCATAATTCTTGGATCTTTCCCTTCACAAATCACTTTTTTATTGTTCTGTTAATGTTTATGTTCCTTGTATGGCTTTTTATGCATTGTGACTATTGGGTTATTTTCAAACATATTTTGATGGTTCCATCACGACCTGTATTGTAAGTTAAACAAAGAAGAAGAAAAAAATAGGCCTATCTTTAAACTTTCTTTAATTAACTTGAATGTTGCTATCACTGCTACTACAACTGATGATAATGATAATGATGATAAGATTATCAATGTTGACGACGATGTTGATGAAATAGCACAACCTCGTGAAAATTATTTGTGAGAACCAATTTGATGGAAAAGCTAAAGGATGAGCGTTGACATGTACATGGTGCTATTTCCCAGCTATTTCATATTGGAATGACGTTTTCAGCAGTTGTTGAATTACTATCAGGATCCGATATTAAATATTCTAATTGATACAATTCCTTCTTATATGATACCTGAGAACTTCTAAGCTTTACCAATCACAGGTATTACCAATGCAACTGTGTAAAAATCTCAAAAACTTTTGAAAATTGGGGTGCTCTTAAAAAAAACCCTGTTATTATTGATTTAAAGGTCCATGGCCCGATCGCTAATAGCCTCGTCCCCTTTACCAATCACAGGTATTACCAATGCAACTGTGTAAAAATCTCAAAACCTTTTGAAAATTGGGGTGCTCTTCAAAAAAAACTTATTATTGATTTAAAGGTCCATGGCCCGATCGCTAATAGCCTCGTGCCCAGAAGCACCAGATTTTACCGGAAGTGGTCAACATTTTGGTATCAGAAGAAAGCTACTATTTTTCTCATTTACCCTGTGAAATCTTAGAGCCAAAGGATGTTTGGTTTGGAAGTTATGAGCGAAAATGTGCCCCATTTTGGTCGACCAATTTTAATTTTACACAGTACTCTATGGGGCTTACAAAATCACGTTTTTAGCATCAAAACGGATTGAAATATCTGCGCGAAACTTTACAGATGGGGTTTTGGAGTGAAGGCCAATCTACCAAGATGAAAACTTGATACCCTTAAATCGGGCCATCCCACTTTAATAAAAGGCATATTAATAGTTCAACTACTTCAAAGAATATGATAAAAAAACATCCAATGGAAAGATCAAATATCAACCACACTAAATAGCACATTACTGTACAGGATCCACACGTTGGATTTCCACTTTCCAGGTTTAGTCATTTTTTCACAATGTATTACTCCTTATTATAGAAAATGAAAGGCTAAACTGGTGCATACGGCGGTCCGGTAAGTATTTCCCACGGTCTAGTCTGTGTCACAAACTGCGAAAGATTTGATCAAAATTGGTACTGTGCGAGAGATTAACGTTATCAGTCCGTCATAGAGAATGTGTGTAACTTGAAACTAAATCTCAAATATCTCCGGAAAACGAAGGGGTTCTATGGATGTTTTTGAATCAGAGGGTCCATTACTATGTTTTGTTTTGAATATGTATCGTAATTGGTTCTGAACCTATAGAACCTAGCGAGAAAATTGAACGTTTTTGTCGGGTACTCGGTGCTCGCAGACACAGAAAAGTGAACACGCAATCGCTACGGTCACATCCATTTTTCCCACAATGCCTTTCGATATTTTCCAGTCTTGAGAATTTTCAAACACTGGTTTCAATTTACGGCAATTTTTTTTTCAATTTTAGAAACAGGATTACATACTTACTGGACCGCCGTAACTGATGCAGTATGGGAAGGGCTTCACAGCTGCTGTTGTCCATAGCAAAGCAAAAATTTCTTCAAAGTTTTGGGAAGGGATATCCTCAATCCTCAGGATTCCATCTATGATGTGTAACTGTCATACTCACCCAATGGATGAACATAGTTAAGTGCTTTGAACAAGTCTAATCAAAGACATTAAACAAGTGAATGTTAATCGCATTTTTAACTCGTAAGTAAATTGATTGATGCATCCTTCGTTTGCTTAATTGCAGCTAAAGTGACAACACTGCAAATATGACACCCACAAAACAATTACACCTGTACGTATGAAGATATCTGTTCTATAAACCTAAATTTGAATCTAACATTCTCTTCAGCAAGTGTTTCCAAGAAGACAACCTTTTCCCTACTTGTTTGTTCAATCTGAAATACTCTGTACTTGTGTAGAGGTAAAGTGCCCATTGAACTTCCTTGACAACCCGATTTTGCGTCTCAACAACCGTCGTTATTCCCCAAATGCAACTATTTCAGACATCTGTTAACTCCGAAAATGGATAAGTTTTTTACGTCAAATACATATTTTCCACTTGTGCATGTCATTGCTCTTTGTAAGGACATTTGTGCATCTGTATCTATACTTTCCTAGGCTAAAACACTTTCCGTTAATAACATTGTGTTTATTCAGCTTTGTGCTTTCAAATGTTACAACATACTGTGAGTATAATGTGCTAAATATTGCACTAAGTACCACTAACTGTCATCAATTCGTGGATAGGTAGTTTTGTGACAGGTTTCTTTCACCCTTTTCCTTTCTTTCTTCTGATTTACCATCTAAATTTAATTAACCACCCTGAGATCTTCCTGCTGATTGGTTTCAAAGGAGGCTGTATGATTTGTTGGACCTATCAGCACCTTGGTCTATAGAAGCCACTACAACTTGCGCACAAATTCAACCTACATGTCTACATATATCAAGTTTGCCTACCTATACTCGCTTCGGAAACACAACAGAATTGGTTTATTAGAAGAACAGGCGCAGGTTTTATCATTTAATGAGGTAAAAATGGTGAAAACAGTTAAAAAAACGATTTTGGATATCTTGTTCATTTTTTTATCATTCTAAAACTGTATTTGCATAAAAATGCTCATGCATTTCAATAAGTTCCAATGGAACAAGCTCAATCCACAATGTTCACATTGTCCGCCTCTTTTCTTTCTCTTTTTTTTGTGGTCGCAACCAAGATAGCGCTCACAACCTTACGCCATGAAACCATAGTTCCCTCTGTCAAAAGTTGCATATTCAATTAAATACTTGCAGAAACTGGGATCTTCAGTAATTTAAAAATGCAAAGAGAGTGTAGCCCATTGGTTAGGATATTTGTCTTTAGTGCAGGAGGTCCCCGGTTTAAACCCTGGTAGGGCCACTACCTGTGATTTAATCGGGTACTAATTCTGGATTTAATAATTTGTATAAGAACTATTGATTAAAGCGAGGTTCCCTAATAACTACCATAATTCTTGATCCTTTCTCCTTCACAACTCACTTTTTAATTGTTCTGGCGGTTAATGTTTAGTTCCTTGTATGCGTTTTATGCATTTTGGACTATTGGGTTAATTTCAAACATATTTTGATGGTTCCATCACGACCTGTATTGTAAGTTAACAAAGAGAAGTGAAAAAAATATGCCTATCTTTAAACTTTCTTTAATTAACAACTTAATGTTGCGAAAAAGCACTGCTACTACAACTGATATAATGAATAATGCAATAAAGATTATCAATGTTGACGACGATGTTGATGAATAGCACAACCTCGTGAAAATTATTTGTGAGAACCAATTTTATGGAAAGCTAAAGGTGAGCGTTGACATGACAGAGTGCGATTTCCCCAGCTATTCATATTGGAATGACGTGTTCAGGCAGTTGTTGAATCTATCAGGATCCCTATATGAAATATTCTAAATTTGATACAATCCTTCTTATAGGAGCCTGAGACTTCTAAGGCTTTACCAATCACCGGTATTACCAATGCAACTGTGTAAAAATCCTCAAAAACTTTTGAAAATTGGGGTTCCTAACAAAAAAAACCCTGTTATTATTGCTTTAAAGGTCCATGGCCCGATCCGCTAATAGCCTCGTCCCCTTTACCAATCACCATTTATTACCCCTACCAATGGCAACTGTGTAAAATCTCAAAAACTTTTGAAAATTGGGTGCTCTTCAAAAAAACTGTTCTTATTGGATTTAAAGGTCCATGGCCCCGATCGCTAATAGCCTCGTCCCCAGAATACAACCAGATTTAACCGGAGTGGTCAACATTTTTGGTCAGAAGAAAGCTAACTATTTTTCTCATTTCCCCTGTGAAATCTAGAGCCAAAGATGTTTGGGTTTGGAAGTTTAGACGCAAATGTGCCCCATTTTTCGTCGACCACTTTGGAATTTTACAACGTACTCTATGGGGCTTACAAAAATCACGTTTTTAGCTCTCGCAACAAAACGATTGAAATATCTGCGCGAAACTTTACAGATGGGGTTTTTGGAGGAAAGCCAATCTACCAAGATGACTTGATTAAAAACCCCCTTAATTCGGGCCATCCCACTTTAATAAAAGGCACTTTCATAGTTCAACACTTCAAAGAATATGATTAAAAAAACTCCAATGGAAAATGCAAATTCACCACACTATAGGCACATTACTGTACGACTCCACACGTTGGATTTCCACTTTTCGTTTAGTTAGTCATTTGTTTTGTACAATGTATTACTCCTTATTATAGAAAATGAAAGGGCTAAACGTTGCAGACGGCGGTCTGGAAGTATTCCCACTGTCTAGTCTGTGTCACAGACGGCGAAAGATTTGATCAAAATTGTACTGTACTGGTGCTGCGCGAGAGATTACCGTTATAAGTCCGTCATAGAGATTGTGTAACTTGAAACTAAATCTCAAAATCTCCGGAAAACGAAGGGGTTCTATGATGTTTTTGAATTTCAGAAGGAGTCCATTACTAAATGTTTTGTTTTTGAATATGTATCGTAATTGTTTTGTTTTTTTTTTTTTTTTTTAAATTGAACGTTTTTGTCGGGTACTCGGTGCTCGCAACAACAAAAAAGTGAACACGCCAATCGCTACGGTCAACAGTCCTTTTTCCCACATGCCTTTCGATATTTTCGCAGTCGTGAAATTTTCAACACTGGTTGTCAATATAACGGGCAATTTTTTTTTCAATTTTAGAAAACAGGATTCCATACCCTAACCAGGACCCGCCGTAACTGTCAGTATGGGAAGGCGCTTCACACTGCTGTTTCCATAGCAAGCAAAAATTTTCTTCTTCAAAGTTTTGGGAAGGGATATCCTCAATCCTCAGGATTCCATCTATGATGTGTAACTGTCATAACTGCCCAATGGATGAACAATTTAAGTGCTTTGAACAAGTCTAAATCAAAGACATTAAACAAGTGAATGTTAATCGCCCTTTTTACTCGTGAATAAATTGAATTGATGCATTTCCTTCGTTTGCTTAATTGTCACTCAATTACTACAACACTGCAAATATGACATCCACAAAACAATTACACCTGTACGTAGGAATATATCTGTTCATCAACCTAAATTGAATCTAACATTCTCTTCAGCAAGTTGTTTCCAAGAAGACAACCTTTTCCCTACTTGTTTGTTCATCTGAAATACTCTGTACTTGTGTAGAGGTAAAGTGCCCATTGAACTTCCCTTGACAAACCCGATTTTTGCATCTCAAGCAACCGTTGTTATTCCCAAAGGCACTATTCAGACATCTGTTAACTCCGAAATGGATAAGTTTTTTTACGTCAATACCATATTTTCCACTTGTGCTGTCATTATGCTCCTTTTGTAAGGACATTTGTGATCTGTAATCTATACTTTTCCTAGGCTATAAACACACGTTCCTTTTACTACCTTTGTGTTTATTCAGACTTTTCTTTCAAATGTTTACAAAACATACGGTGAGTATAATGTGCTAAATATTGCCTAAGTACCACTAACTGGCATCAATTGGTGGATAGGTAGTTTTGTGACAGTTTCTTTCACCCACCGCTTTTCCTTTCTTTTCTTTTCTGCTGATTTAACCATCTAATTAATTAACCACCCTGAGATCTTTTTTTCCTGCTGATTGGTTTCAAAGAGGCTGTATGTTTGTTGACCTATCACACCTTGGTTAGGTATGGTAGGATGGTTGATTAGGGTTTTTGGCCTGAAATATGTTTAAACTCATTTTTTAATTGGTTCCTTAAATGCTCTAAAACATATTATCAACCAATCAAATACCCTTTAAAGGGGTTTCGTTATCTGAACTATAATAAGATGCAAACTAAAACCAATCCCCATTTTGTGAGTGATCATGAATTGCCCGGTGTGTTGTTAATATGCTGTATTTGAAAAGACCACAGTGAGTACTGGGATAAAATCCCATGAAACCAAGTCTGATTTTAGTTGCAAAATAAGTTTCAAACTTGATTTCACTACGGCAATTTAGTTTTTTGGTTTTGCTGTGAACATGGTGCCAAATGGGTCCCAATAATTCACGTCATCCCACTGAAGCTCGCAATTGGTGTTAATCATAAAACCTGACAGTCAATGAACCACACATCTCTTCCTTAACTTAAAGCTGGCTACCACCAAATCCCAATATAGGTTAGAAAAAAATCCCTTACCACAGATGCTGCTCAACTTCTTGTTCACGGGGAAGAGGAGGTCTCTGTTTGCCATCACACGCTTTTCTCTTTGCAGCCATCCCTCCCTGTACGGTCACACAAAATCAGTTCATCACCCTCAACGTCTTCAAAACACTTCTGCAAACGTCTGATTCACCTTGTTCTAAAGAAACAACATTTTATATTCCAACAAAACACCCACTCTCATTATTTACATTGGTACCAGTAAAGAGCGCATTAAGTTTAAAATTCTCCTTTTATTTTCAAGTTGCTTCATTGACTTGCTCCCGCATATTTATCTGATCTATCTAACTAGCTTAATTAAAATCAACAAATACGGGTCTTTGCTCATCTAATCTTTCAACTGCAACACGCGCCAGATCTTCATAACTCATCTTGGGTGAGGGTGCTTTTGCCATTCTGTGCACCCCACTTTGGAATAAGCTCCCTCCTTCATATTAAGAACTGTACAACAATTTGTAGCTTTAATACATCATTGAAAACCCCTTTTGTTCACATGCATTCATATTTAGTGTTTTGTTGTTGAGTATCTTTGTTTATTTTGTTTTTTTTTCTTCTTTTTCATTGTTTGTCGCTTTTGCTTGTTTTTTAGCGCAGTGAGCGACCTTTGTGCCGGAGTCTGCACTTTTAAATGTCCATTGTGATTATTATTTTATTATTATTGTTTCTATCTAATAATAAAATATCCGTGGACACAGATGATACAATACATTCACAACGTGAAATCACGGCCACAATACCATTTTTCCAATTATAGTCCTTGCTGTAATTGGAAAACGATGAAAGAATTACCAAAATAAATAACTAAATCTCACGGTTCGTCTCCGTCGTGTCGCGCTCGCGCTATTCAAAGGATATAAGCTTTAGCCGCTCCATGACCTGTTTGACCTTGGCATATCACCTTTGACCTTGGAATATGACCTTTGCCTTGGCATATGACCTTTGACCCGCAATCAACATATGAGGTATCCCTTGGTGCACCTACGACACAACTTTGGTTCCAATTAACTTCACCTTTTCATGAAGTCAATTTTACATTTTTAGCCTATTTTCAACTCGACCTCACATACCTTTGACCTTGGCACTTGACCTCTGACCTTCAACATATGAGGATCCCTTGTGTCACCTACGACAGTTTGGTTCCAATTGACTTCAACTTGTCAAACTTTTTAACATTTTACGCCTATTTTTCAACTTGACTCATATGACTTTGACCTCATCAACTGATAGCTCCATGGTGCCCTATACATAGTTGGTTTCCAATCATGGAACTATATAAGAGGAAGAAGTGAACCGCGTGTATTATGGAATAGTCCAAGCCCGTCACCGCTTTCTCACACACTCAGCGCGCCGTGTTCGTTGTTGCGCAAGCACTCCGCGCGTCGCCACTGTTGTTCGCAGCACACGCATATAAAATCTGTGCGTCACTCGTTATGTATCAGTGTTGCATTTCCCCAGTGTTCATTGTCTGATCGGCCGAATTTTTCGCATAACTATGCGAAATCAATCGATGGAAGAAACCATGCATCTAACAGATTCCTCGCAATTCCTAATGCAAGGGTTCGCCATTTCTTCCACAGGGGCTGAAAAAACGTGTTTTTTTTCCGCGGTTTTTTTTCCACTTGGAAGAAACGGGTTTTCCTTCTTCCAGTTTCTTCCACTGAAAGCGGAGAAACTAAAAAAAGTTCATTTAAAAAATATTATTTTTAAAGCAATTGACTTAAACTTTTGGTTTTTATATTATACGTGAATGAATATATGTGAAATAATTTCAAATAACCATTCGGGCTACCCCCCTACTAACTGGAAGAACTGCTTTTCACTTTTCACACACCCCAGCACGGCCAAGCAGCGCCTCCTTTTAAAAACTTGAACATCTCAATTTCCTTTAAACAAAATTATAATATAGTCCTCCCTACCCCGTGTTCCTCCCTACTTGCTTACAACAAAGAACTCTATGGTTGCTTACTTTACGAGGTTTGTTTTTAAAATTAACAAATTGGCCATGTAGATTTTACCAGCTTTTTCATTATTTGCACCTACAATTACAAAAGTCTAAAGTGCACATGGAACAGACTTGGAAAATGGGTTCAATTAGCACTGTAATATTTGATAGCAAGTCAAAAAACATGTGAACAAATTTTTCCTATATAACTTGCAAGGTATACTACATGCTACTAACTTGTGTAAGTAATTTGAAAAAAAAACAGATTGTTTGTAAAGTTAACTAAGTAGCCTTGATGATTTTGAGGTGCAAGCACATGAATAGGTGTTGGTTTGTTGTTCATAATACATTTCTTTATTTCTCCAGTTCCTCCAATTTCTCTCTTCGTTTCTTTCTTCCATTTTTTTTCCGGAAGAAACGGGAAGAAACCCCTTTCTTCCAGTTTCTCCTGCTTCTGGAAGAAATAGGTTTTCTTTCTTCCGGAAGTTTCCGAACCCGGAATGCACAAAAAGCCTGGTGACCCCTGTTAATTTTGCTTAGGAAAAGAGATATTTGGAGTCCGAGTGATAGCATTGGCATCAGTTGTTGTTGTAGTTTTCACTCGCTAAAGTATGACGAACGTAAAATCCGGGTGCTCATATAGTAGTTAAAGGATGTTTCCAATCGACGAAATACGTAAAACCAAAATGGTGGGTGGGTGCCCAAACTAGATAATGAATGCGTATGCCTCATTATAATACTTTTGGGCACCTCGATTTTGTTACGCCGTTTCGGAAATCTTCGGGTTCTGGGTTTATATTCGTCGTTGGTTCATTGGACTTCAACTTTCAATTGATGTCAATTTTACATTTTTAGCCTATTCTTCAACTTGACATCACATAACCTTTTCACATGACCATTGACCTTGGCACATATGAGGGATCGCATGCTGCACCTATGACACAGTTTGGTTCCATCAAAATGACGTACATATAATATTCCAGCTCTATGGTACCAATTGAACTTCAACTTTTTCAAAAAAAACGAAAAACATTTTTAAAAATAAAACTTACATTTTAGTAGAGGTTGGTGGCTATAGAAGGTCAATGTTTAAGATCATTTCGAACACACCGCAAAAGAAGGCTCATTGATAACGTTAATCACCGACTATCCCCTTTCGAAGAAAAAATAAAAAAGTGCGAAAACCAGGTGCCCCCCCGATCGAAAAATCCAAAATGGCATTGCCCAAAATTGTCAAAAATTTGATTTTTGACCATAACTTGAACATTTTTTTGTTTAATTCGCTTTAATTTTTTGTGGCCATTACCCATGTTTTGGGGTATTAGGAATCAGTCCTTCAACTGTCATCTTACCATAGCCTTTGTTTTCTTTAAAATGCCGTTTTTCCTTAAATTGAGCTAGGGCGCTTTCCCATAAAATAGCGCATCCGATTGGATAATGTCGTTTAATATAAAAAGTTGAAGAGCGTTTTATTATGAACACTTGGCTGAAATTTGACTTGCTTAGTGTTTGCGGTTTTTAAACTGTAGCTTTTTTAATGTCATTACAAATGACCTCCATTGAACCCACCGTAAGAAAGTTTTTTTACCCCTGTATATTCCAATGAGAGTGTTTTCGTCAAATTTTAACTTGATTGCCAGAGGAAAATGGTAAGTATTACACAGCTCTAAGTCTTCAAAAATGAATAATCACAAGTGTCTGATGATGGGCCCACCAGTTAAAATTGAAAACTTTGATACGATATGTACTTTTTGGGAAAGCCCCCTCACAGTCCAAGTTTACGCAAAACGGGGCCATATCGAGAAAACAAAAGTCGTGGTGTTATATTACGTTGCATAACATGATTCTTGCAATGCCAAAACTGGGTATTGCCACAAAAGAAGGTGATTAAACAAAAACTTATTACGTTTATGGTCAAACCTGTGTCGAAGTGATCTGAAACTATGGACCCAATATGACCCTCTATAGCCCACACCTAATTTAGCATATTTTTCACTTGATCTCACATGACCTTTGAGCATTGGCCATATGAGGTTTGGACCCATCATAATATGAGGGATCCCATGGTGCACTAATGAACAAGTTTGGTTCCAATTTCCACTTCACCTTTTCAATTGAGGTCA
>JAMKCH010043413.1:0-13612 GCA_023653785.1 Ophioderma brevispina
CTACAACCCTCTTTGTGAATAAGATTGTACTGAAATGGCTATTTAAAAAGTTATCAAGCAATTACTCTTGCCGACACTTCAACAAAGATAAGACAAGATGATTGATTTTTACCAAGCATAATGCTTTGAAACATGTTTTCCTCTACCTATATTGTACTTGAAAGAAGTTCAATAAGTAGAAAGAAACACTATAAGAACTGGATAAAGAATAGTAATTGAATTTCAAAGATCTTTCATAAATTGCTTCTTAAAAGCTTGTTTTGACATTGTTAAAGACACTATCAGTGAATATCTGAAAGAGTCAACATCTATTAATTTGGCAGAAATAGCTTAAAAGTGAAGCAGAGTTTTTGTTTAGTCGTAAATTCTGTAGAAAGTTACTTTCCAACTGAAGAATTTACAGAAAAGGAAGAAAACGCGCAGTGTTCAAAAGATGGGATCTCCATATATCTGTGTTGTAGTAAGTGTCGAAAACGGACAGTAAAGGACTAAAACTCCGTATTTGTCCTTATTAGGGTGCATCTGGTCTTATCATTTGACGGGTAATGTGTTATCTTGTCGACCGCGGGTCGGAAGCCATGATGAAGGGTATGTTAGGCTACCTTGTACTGTTACCAACATGCAAAAATCTGATTTTGACGATTTTTTCGATTTTGATTTAGAAAATCACTGGAAGTGCTTTCAAAGTAAATTTTGTTCTTTGAATTGCTGGATTGGAGCGGCAGTACTGTTACTTGCTCTTGGCGTGGTCAATGGCATCTAGTATCATGCAAGCCGAACACAATGCATTCTGGGATTTTGTCACTCCTACTCCGAGATTAGACATTCTGTCTTCTCACCAAAAACCGGTTAAACCTCTGTTTGTATCAATCGGTCAAGTCAAATTAGGTGAAATGGAAAAGGGAGCACGCAATCAATGAGGAGAGGACAGAACTATTGTGTATTGAAGTCCAAAATGTTAACTTCAAAGAAAACAGGCCATTAAATTCTGTTAACTGTGTCAACTCATCCATTAAACAAAATGAATATTACCAGGACACTAAGGGGGATGTATACTTTATTTGTGCTATCCCGTTAATAATCCACAGAGAAAGAAAATACAATCCAATACTACAGCGATTGTTGATGTCACTATCAATATCAACGTGAAAGACAAATACCAAAGGTTAGATAAAAGCTATTAAAATGTTGAAAAGGGAGTTTTTAAAAAGTGATGCACTATGTATTGTTAAGGAAATGTTGCTTGTTTTGTCAGGGGTATTTTGGATGGGGTAAGCTGATTGATGGGGATGGTTTGTATTTGCCTTAAAGAACAGGTAGAGGCAGAAGCTTGTGTGTCCCAGACTCATTTAGATATTATGGCCGGTTTCACAAAGAATGTAGTTCGGGCTAAAACTTTTGTCCATGGCCGAAGTCTAACCTGGAAAGGACCTTTTTAAGTTTTCAACGAATAGGAAACCGAAGAGAAACAACATTTAAAGAGGTAATTCTCAGCCTTATGTGTCTTCTAGATTTCTTATCAGAGGGTCAGCAGTAAAAATGAAACAGGAAGAGCAAATTTAGAGGTCCTACGTAGTAGGAATTTAGTCTGGACAAAAAGGTAATCCAGGATAAGTTCTTTGGGGAATTGCCTGGCCTGGCTGTGACTTCATGGTGGTGGGGTGGACGGTGGGGTGGGATATCTTGCAGACATCTTGTGGACATAATCAGTGGCAAAATTCCCTCGTTTAGCATAAACTGACTAAACAAATTTGGCTTGTTATTATATAGCATTGTTTTACAATGCCAAATATATAAAAGCATACCAAGCTGTGATAAAAATTGTCAAAAACTGCATTACAAAATGTTATAGAAACTTCCACATGGGTCACATGCTTAAATTCTTGAATTATCACTGAAGATGAAAATTTTGTAAGGCGATGGATGAGTGACATTTTGCATAAAGTCAAGGTAAAGATAGCAAACAACCTCGGTAATAAAATAAAATAAAAGAATTAGTTTTGGACAGGTTTTGATAGTTTAAACATGTTTAAGTTCCGTATGGACGCATCTTTCAGAAGACATCTATCTCTGGACAGCTTCAGGATATTCTGTCATAATAGCCTCAGATTATTATAATCTAAGTACACAGTTCAACTTCCGATATATCTGCTTGTTACGCTTTACAAATCAAATTTGAAATGGATGCTTAACCCTAACGCGGCCGAGATGCAGTGAGACGCAACGAAAACGTGTAACGGTCGAAAATTTTCGCGTTGCATATCGGCCGTCAACAACATTTTGGTAGCGCAAATGACTCTAATTGGCCCCTCCATGATCTGGCCGTCGTCCGGTAAATGACGCGATGTCCTAGTTTGATTTGGCCTTCTTTACGGAAAATGACGCGAGGTCCTCGTTGCATTGGGCGTCTTTAGGAAAATGAGCGATTTCACCGTTGAATTTGGGCCGCCATTCCGAGAAATTACGTGCTTTTCACTGCATTCGGCACGGTTTGCACCGCAGAAGGCGCAATGTTGTATCAGGCGGGATGACACTTGGTACAAATGCCCATAGGACGCAATTTCGTCTTCGATGGTGTAGGCCACCATTGTCGATAAGCTATTTTTGTAATTATGGCATAACGCATTCATGACGTAAACGGAGCATGACGTAGAATTAATAGCCGCCACGCACGAACTATGATGGAGTAGTAATAGCGGCACTCACGACTGGCGAAACATAAGATACAAATTCATGCAGATCAGTGTGCTGTACGTATCCATTATTTATTTATTGGATTTATTTATTTACCATGTTTTTATTGTATTCGCAAGCGATGTTCCTCGTTGCATCTGGACGTCTTTCCGGTAAATGGCGCGATGTTTTTCGTTGAATCTGGGCGTCTTTCGGTGGAAAATGACGCGATGTTTTTCGTTGCACTGGGCGTTCTTCCGGGAAAATGACGCGATTTTTTCGTGCATAGGAGGCGTTTATTTGAATTATCCTGTGCCGGAAAAAAAGGAAGAGATGGCAATGAAACGCAAACTTTGGCTCCGTTGCATCTGGGCCGTTAAAAATAAACATAGATTGCCTTCGTTGCATTTGGGCCGTCGGTCGGCAAAATGACCCGCTCCGGGTTAGGGTTAATACAGATGTGATCCATTCTAAAATTGAGGTGCGTGTGGCATGGCAATGGTCATTATTTTGATTGATTATGCAGCAAAAACGTTGATCGCTGTAAATCTTCAAAATGTTCTGCATGTACTTGCTAATAGTAGATCTTTTCTCCAAGAGGTATCCGGATTGGTTGAAAAAACTGTTAGGAATTAACTCTGCAACATGGGTAAAATACTGTTTCTTCTGCAGAAAGCATGGAATTCATGGGGTTACAATGATTTTGTAAAAAAATAACATCACAATGGTAGAAGTAAATCAATACAAAATGCTACTCTTGAAAAGTTTTTCAATCAGAGCAAAGATCTTTTATTTTAAACTTGTTATAGTTGTCTTGGTTAGATGATTTTATTGCTAAAAAAAATTTTATTTGAATAAAACAAATCATGCAGGGGTCGGTCGGTTGGCAGTAATTTTGTGTGTTTTAATTTGCATAAAGTTGAGTGGCATTTTTTTTAGGCGTTCGGTCCACGTTACACAAACAAAAACTATGACCTTATTATGATTAATAAGCTCATTCCACTGTAAGTTTGTCCATTTCAGCTCAAACTCAGTGAAAGTAATTTGCGTACCATATCAGCATAACCATTAAACCAATATTGATGTATCTAAGGTGTCAAAGGTAATGCAGAGGTCAAAGGTTTATGTGTGTCACCATTCACAAACAGGATGGCATCCAATCATGTGTTCCAGGGGATGATTTATTTTTGATAATAAGTTTTAAATTGATCTCAGGAGTAGATCTAGTTGCCAAGCAATGTCACTGCTATTACTGAAGATAGCAAACCAGATAGTTGATACCTTGTATATCTGGAACACATGAATTCTAAAATAGTGAGTTCATGAACAGGGAAATAAGGAGGATCATTAATTGTCATTCAAAATTAAAAAAAAAATGGGAATGTGCATTCTAACCTTACCAATCTAGGCTGATTGCAAATGAATGAACACTTGAGCACCAGCACTGATTAATCAAATTGTGCAAACTATATCAAATTTGATATTAACTGTGTCTCTGGTTGTGCATTTTAAAGATTAAAAATCATCAAGGCCCGATACAACAATGCATTATGGGATTTTGTCACTCCTACTCCGAGATTAGACATTCTGTCTTCCCCAAAAAATGTTTACAACCTCTCTCTGTATCAATACGGTCAAGTCAAATTCAGGGAAATTGGAAAAGGGAGGCCACGGCACAATCCAATGGGAGAGAACTCTTGGTATTGAAGTCAAAATGTTAATGCAAAGAATAAAAGGCCATTAACTTCTGTAACTGTGTACAATTCACTCCATTAAACAAACTGATATATGGACACCCAAGGGGCTTTTCACGTTATTTGCTGAGCACCGCACTTTCATCACATTTGTGCAACGATATCAAATTTGATAGAAAAATGTGTCTCTGGTTGTGCATTTAAGATAAAATCATAAAGCCCGAACACAATGTGATTTTAAAAGATAAAAGTAAGCATTCATATACCTCCATCAAAGTAATAGGTTATTCAGACCAAGTTAATATGCAGGCATTTCTTCCCACTAAAGGGCATTTGTAAGCAACTGCCTACTCATTTGTTTACCAGGGAACAAGTCTTTGATAATAACTTGTGAGGTCTTTTAAAACTTGATGGTAGATATTGATATCAAACCAGGTAAAAGTGATAGGGTCATCTTTTTATGAAATCTAAAACTCGTTACCAAGCCTTTCGATGGTAGATTGACTATGTCACTTTTTGCACTAAATCAATATCTTAATGCTTACTAGTACATTCTTTCTGTATGGAACTTAATCCATCACAATCGTTTAATAAAACAGGTCTTTAAAATTCCTAGTCGAGACTGAGCGAATGGCAAAACTATCTTAATGGACTATGCAGTTTTCTCACTAGACCATGCATGTCGGAAGTAAGCACATCCCTCACTCCCACATGTTGATTTCTTTAGGGGTTATAAATTCTTCAATATTGAATTAAATAGCAAACAGATCATGGGTATTTAGTTAAATATCCACTTTGTAATTCCTGTGAGAGCATACAAAAATTGAAATTTAAAGGTGCATTTTATTATTCTAGCACCATCGGTTTTATTTTTGACTTGCTAAATATCCTTATTTCAGAATTTGATTCAGATTTTGTGTTTTGGTGTTTTGAGCAAATCTGTGTATCACTGTTGTATTTTGTCTGCTCATGGACAGAAATTTTAAAATACACAGGCCACCAGGTACCGTGGGAAACAAACTTGCAGTTTTGATGCCAGACGCGATTTTGCATAGTTCAACGCCCTATTCACTACTGTGCTAATATTGATGGTTAACCATAAAAATGGCAGTTTTTAGTCAGTATCTTGAGAACGGAATGGATTTGAAAGGTGAAATTTCAGGAGGACAATGAGAAAAATACGGCCTTTCATCTGATATCAAAATTTATACTATATACTTCAGGGTAAATCAGTAGTGTCCCAAAGACGATCGGAACAAGCACCTTTTAACCATAACAATTACTTAAAACCATCTAGTCTGACCATGTGCTATTTAAAAATTGCGCTAGTGTATAACATGTTATGTGATAAGGCTGGCACATTTGCGTCATACAAGCCATAGGAAATACACATTATGAAAGCATCACATGTGAAGGTGTTACGCTACTGTGCCGTCCGTATCGCATAACACATACATATCTCATATACACTAGCATGAATTTCAAATAGCGCATGGTCAGACAAAATGTTTTCATTTTTATGGCGAGTATAATTCCATCCATGATAGCCACTACAATATACTCAATAAATTATTTATAGCGTATATTGTATATTTTTTCTTAGTACAGGTTCTCTTTGAGATTGTCAAAACTGGAATACTAAAGCTAACAGTTTAGATCAGGGGGTTCTCAATAATATTTAGCTGAAGGGCAGAGTCGAGAAAGCAGAAACATTAGAAAGTCCAACTGAGGCCAAATACACCTGAAATGCTCAATTACAAAACTAAAAAATTAAAAAAAAAAAAAAAAAAAAAAAAAATCAATGGTTGGAGGGCCGGGATTTGGCCCGCAGGCAGCCTATTGAGAACCCTGGGTTTAGATGATGACAAACTCTAAACTTTTGTTTTTAGGAAGCTCGTCTTCAACCGACCGACACGCTCCGCTCCGCAAGCTCACGTCCAGACGCAAGCCCCCCCAATCAATCCGCTGCTGAGTCCCCACGCAGACCGCAATCAAGCACTCACAAACGAAGCGACCACTCAACGCGACACACGAACGAGCCCAAAGCAAAGAGCAGACGACCAACGAACGGAGCACAAATCCCCCACCTCACGCGCCCACGCAAAACGCACTCATTCCCCACCCACCACCCACTGTTTTCACAAAGAACGGTAATACCAATTTGTTGACAGGTACAACACTCCCAAATGCAAGCATAATTGGAATGTGATGGCTTGAGTTCAGACTTTCACTAACAGTCAGTGTTAAAATTACTGTTTGAAATGGCTTACTATGACTAGGGCAGTCTTTCCACTGAGCTGTCTAAATCAATCATTGATCAGGCCATATCTCTCCCACTTCTTAATTTCTGTAGGGGATCTGCCAATATTGCAAGCATATAAAATTGTCAGCTTGTCTTAAATGCAGAGCTTGTATGCTATATTGAAAACGGAGTTGAGCCATTGACAAATCAATTCTGGAAGTCGGAGACATTTTGTCACAAACATAAGTATGGGTGCTGCTTAACTCCCAGGAGCTCCCAGCGCAATATCAACAATTTGATTATTCATAATTATGGGATTATATGATGTAATTTACTAATCAGAGACATAAGAGAAGCTATATGCTGGTACAGATATATAGCCTATTTTGATTAGTTACTCAGAGGTCATATCATGTTAGATCATGTAATGAGCCAATCAGAAATATTTTAAGAAAGGGGAGAGCGCTGGGGGGGGGGGGGGGTTAAGAGGGATAACTCCTGAAACATTGAGGAAAGTTTTCTCAGAGGATCATGGTATTTCGACATACAGAAGATTGGCAAGGTTTGAATGGGTCTAACCCCCCCAAAACAAAAACTCAAACAAATTAAAATAATCAAATTTGTCTTTATTTTTAAAAATCTTTTAGCATTAATCTTTATTTGAATAGAGCTTCTTCCTATAATGACTGCTATGCCTAACTTCATCTTCAATACCAGTGTAAAGTGCGTGTTCCGATGGTTTTTGGGACCCCCCCACCCCCCCCCCCGAGTTACCCAAGAAGTAGTATCGAGTTTGAAATCAGATGGAAAAAAGGCCGTATTTTTCTCATTGTCGTCCTGTAATATGAGCCCTCAAATCAGTTTCATTCCCAAAGATATAAACAAAACTAGAATTTCGCGGCGGGTTCGCCGGGCTGCTTTCTAGGTTTCAGGTTTTGATGGTTAGTTGGAGGGGACTGTGGGGGCGTGGGGGGAGAGGTGGCTAAACTGTGGGTTGCAGGTGGGTCATGTTGGCGGGGTGTGAGCTTCTGTTCAGAACCTGACTCTGTTGCTCTGGCAGCCATTGTTAAACCGAGGTTGGCGGGAATTTGTATGTTCATTGAGCCAGATGTTTCCGGCAAGGTGTTTAGATTGTTTGAATTGATGTTAAATATGAATTGTTAATTCAGTGGCCTGCATATTCAGGCGACCATTGCAGGTTTTAGGGTGTGTTTGAATGGAATAAGTTGGATGCATCTTCTTATCATTTTCCATCATTACATCAACTCAGTCGTTAGCGTTATTGTTTGTACAAGGTGAAAAAAAGGTGAGTGGTCAACAGGAACAAGCATCAAACAAAAGTGGCAGGAAAGAAAAGACTGTGGCTAGCTAGCGGAGTGTAAATGGCTTCAGGCGACTCCGGAAAATCTCCAATGAATAAGCTGACCAGTAAAGCTGGTAGGGTGTTCCAGATGTAGATGGACTTAGAAAAAAAAACCGGTGATGGTTCAAGAAGAATTCTCATGTACATTGGGCTGTGTAGCTGTTTGGTGGTAGCCCTAGGTTTGCTTGGTCTGATATTTACACACAGGCAGTTGCTAAGGTGCACGGAAGCGGAAATGGATGTCCAGAATTGAAGCTGTAAGTTTTCTGACAATTGTTGGAATATGACGCCAGGGGGTTACAATAATGCACTTGCATTCACGAACAATTCCTTTCGTTTTTGTTTATTTATTTATATTCTTGTTTATTTTGATTTTTCATTTATAATGTATATATTTTATTCATAGTGTGTATTTGTTTTTAATATGTAATTGTATATGTGTTATTTCTTATTTATTATTTAGTTTTATTTACCATTAGCATCTTTAATTTGTTATTCAATTTTTTTATGTAACGATTTTTACTTTATTAATAATAGTGTTCGATTTTCATTCTATTATATTTTTCATTTCGATTTTTTAGTATAAGGTATATGTATTTCATTGAACATTTGTGGTTTTAAATTGTATTTGTGTTATTGCTTGGTTTATTACTTATTTAGTCATCTTTATTTGTTAGTGTTAATTATTTAAGTTTTTTATTAACGATTTATATTATTAATTTTGTTGTTTGTGTTATTGTGTTTTTGTGATTTTAAATTTTTAAAATAGTTTTATTATCTCCCGTTTATTTTTTATTTTCTTACCATTTGGCTTTAATTTTTATCTTTTGTCGTTTTCTTATCATTTATTTTGTGTACTGATTAAAATTTATTGGTTCCATTTATTTTATTAATTTATATTTCTATTCCTGGTTCAGGAGAAGGCGCTATATAAATATCTGTTATTATGTTCTTAATTTCTTTTTATTTAATCATTTATTTTAAGGATATTCGAAGACTAGTGTACACGGATTTATTTGGTTTTATTTTTAAATTATTTGTTATTATTTCTCATCGTTATTATTATTTTTCGTTTTATTTTTTATTCTAATTTGTAATGATTTTTTCTTTCTTTCATTTCCCATTGTTATTTTATTATTTTTATTTAGTGTTAATTTCTTTGTTTATGCCTTTAGGCCTATATGTATGACTTCTGTGATGGTAATGTGCGAAAAAACATCTCTGTTACACTCAAACATTAAACAATTCGAAAAAATACAATTAAAGAAATAACACCCCCAAAAAAAAATCAGCCGAAAGTGGAATTCGAACCCAAACCAACGGGACCTATCTTAACGAATCATATATTAAGGAATTCAATTGACATATCTGCAGAGCCATCGAGGTAAGCCAAACCAGAGAAGCTGGCCAAAACATTTCAGGCGCACTAGTGTGTAACGTTTCGCTGTGTTACCGCAACGCATTCGGGGTATTTTTCAATTGCAAAACACGTATTACTCCGGGGTGGCGGGTATTACTATTACTACTGCCTATCTTCAGAGAAAGAAAGAGGGGGTATTGCGAGATACAGTATTATCATTACAAAATAGTTTCAGCTAAAAAACACGACCATTACGAGCTATCATCTGACAAAAATTTTCAGCGAAAAAAACTACGAAACATAGGCCTAATGATAATTGGGGAAAATGACACACACCCAAATTAATTAGTCCTTCGAGATTCGTGCCTTCGGGCATTGCACAACATGATCATTGGTGAAATTTCGTCAAAAAGCTCTTCCGGGTAACCCCACCCCGCCGATTTAGCTTGACACGTAATAGCGGGGACACGACCACAACCAATAGCTACCAATGGCGTGTCTAGTCGGAGCAAACCTTGGGACTGACCGGCTATTACCAAAGGGAACTTACCCAACTCCCTGCGTTACAAATCGCCCCGAGGGGAAACACCCATCACTTAATTTACTTTTTTGGCAGCAGCCAACATTTATTTTACTACACGTATACGCGATTTTAAACAAAATCCGCACTCTAAGCAAGCGCATTTTTCAGATACTTCTTTAAAAGCAGTGATAGCTGATCGCGTACATACTTCAAAATCCCTTAAAGACCAAACCCCAAATTTCCATTTAAATAAAACAAACAAATTTTAACAAAAACAAAAACCTTTTTTTTTTGTTTTTGTTATACCTCAAAAAAACTTTAAAGCTCAAGAATTACAACCGACAATTTTAGGGGGCCAAACCCAGCACGACAGTAATTTGCAGGTACCCATGGTCAACCGGCCGAAACGAAATCGTCCGACATTTACTGACACCGCGAACAAAAAACGGCCCAAAATGGCCCGAGTAAAAAGTAATACTGTCGCTACACGACGATAAAAATGAATGGCCGTTTAAGTGGTAACCATATTGCAGGATTGAATAGGGCTTGCATATGCATTATTTCTTCCACATCCATCCACCATCAAAAGCTGCAGTTTGTTTTCCCCACGGTACTTGCTGGGTTGAGTGCTATGCCAGCTCTCATATCCAGTAGAGACACAATATAACATAAATCGGAACACCTTTAAAACAACAGCAGCAAAAACAGAAATTAAACAAAAACACACCAAATATTGATGCAGTCCTATAGACACAACTTGGTTGTTCAATATAAAAACTACCCTGCCCTCTCCCATGATTTCTAACGATATCAAGTGAATCACAATTAATTGATATTTGCAAGAAAATATGAGTATGGTAATCGAGATTGGCAACCACATCTACAAAATGTATAATACCCCTCATCAATCTTTTAACGTGAGATTCAAGTTTTCTCTTCTGGATGAAGTTCATAACTGTTTTTACTCATTTGGTTTTGGTAATAGAGAAATAACCTGTTTTGATATCAATCAAGCCACTTCTGGTCTAAGAAGAGATTCATGAACTCATCCTTTCCAGGACTGAGAAGTGGCTTAAATGGAATCGCATCCTAGCTCCTGAGCAAAATCAAATATCATATTTAATCCCGACTTACAATGATAGTGCAAATGCATATGATTGTAACAAAGCAAGAAATTGGCTGTACACCAAACTTGTTATTTTTTAATACAACCTGACAACTTGAATATTAGTACAAGAAATCTTAATAGTCACACTTGTTTGTTTTCCAACATGGCCAAACAAAATCACAATTGAAGTCTATGCAATCCCATAGGGCCTTGCAGTGTACCGTAATGCCTTAAATGGGGTGTTCATGTTTTTAAAAGACAAAGTTTTTTTTTTTAAAATTCTGCATTGGAAATATTTTATACATATTACCAGTATGTTTTTTTATGAAAGTGGTGTACGCCAATCCTCCCCCCCAAACTTGGGAGAGCAAAAACATACTAAGTCATCAATATTCACTACGTATTAAAGAAGTGACCCATGTTAATTTCATATACTTGTTTTCTTTTGCTTGGGTGACCTTGACTCCAAACTCCATCTGTAAAAGTTTTGTGGCCAAATTTTAAATCTGGGGTTTTAATGTGAGCACTGAAAAAATGCAAGTTTGTAAGCCCCATAGAATACTGTAAAACTTATTTTTGGTTGACCAAAATGGAGCACATTTTTGCTCATAACATTCAAACAAATCATTTAGACAGGCCCTAAAATTTCACAGGGGTAAATGAGAAATAGTAGCTTTCTTTGACACAAAATTAGGACCATTTCCAGTAACATCTGGGGTTCCGAAGATGAGCCTATTAGTAATCAGATGACCTTTAATACGTATTTTGTAACACAATTTCTGGTATTCTCAAGAGGAATCTAACTGTAGACCTGGGTTCAAATCAGGCTTAGTCCTTTAAGGATGGACCATTTTCAAGTACCACAGGTTGAAGAGAATGGGGGATCTTTTATTACCAAATGCAAAACCTGATACACGGTATATTATCAGGTGGGCAAATAAGTGTGTGGTTATCTATAACGGGCTACAATCCCGGCCAAAAGTAGTTGGAACACCCGTGGTAATTTTCTTATGCAATGAAGGCCTAAATGGGCCATAGAGATCGCACTGAAAAATACTAACTTTCATTGCAAAGCTTGAAACAAACCCTAACACTTGACCCTCCCCTGCCCCACCAATCAATGTTGGGTGGTCTTAAGAGCGCATGAATAAAATGACATGTTTCAACATTGATCGGGGGAGAGGGCGATCAGTTTATAGTAAGACATATAAAGTGTTCCAACAATTTTGGCCGAGATTGTAGCTGGCATAGGCAGGTATGCTAACCATCCCATTGCAATCGTCACTGACATATTTGTCACCTCCCAAGCCAGTGGCAGTATTTCCATTCACAGTTTATCTTTTACTGGTGAACATCTAAGCTGTGTCAACTAGGGGAAGGGTAGAGATCTTGGGATATATTTGAAGCCCAACAGCAGTGAAATATTTGAAGCCCCAACAGCAATCATTCCTACAAAGTCAACCGTCAAGCCATATGCTTGTCTTTTTCATGAGGGATAGATTGATATGGCCTTCCATATATGCAATTGTTATACTGGTGACCAAAAAAATGGCCACTCATTCCAATTGGGCATATGGCAGTGTTTCTATTCAGTATTTTTTTTTCTGGTGAGCATGTAAGCTGTGTTCCCACTGGGGAAGGGGCTTACCATCGGTGTAGAGATCTAGGGCTATCAACCAGTATGATATTTACTTGAGACCAGCATTATAGTCGTAACAATTTTTTAGTATACTCAAACATTTTCCAGGTTTACTCCTTTATGCCGAAAATTTAAAACACCACGCTAAAAACAAGCGCTGAGGTTATTCACACCGCTGCTCAGCACCACATGTAGCCTAATTACTGTTTTTGCCTTTATGTGCACACATAGTCTAATTACTTCTTTTCATGTATACATGCGTATTGGCAAAAAAGTGCTATAATTTTTTTATGTGGTTATGCAAGCGTGTATCTTCCACTACAATGCTGCTTGAGGCCCCTTATAGCAATTATTTCAACATTGTCATCTCCCAAGCCAAAGACATATAGGGCCTTCCATACTCAAAATGTTGTTAGGCCTATACTGATGACCAAATAAAATGTCCACTCATTCCAGTCGGGGCATTTTGCCTTTACTGCATTTGACACGGACTTCAATTTGAACTCCATATTGCATTCTAAATGCTTGGATCCATTGTTTACATTCAACTCTATTTTCCTGATTAATTATAAATACACCCCCCTCCCCAGTTTTTAATTTATGTCCATGTATGTTCCTAAATATAACAACAATTACATGCAAGTATACATTGATAATTTAATAATCATGATTGATAAATTGGTGGTAGATTTGCCGGCCTGAAACTGACTAATATGTGCACAACTCACCCAGTATTAAGTTGTCAAATGAAAGTGTAGATAGATACCTAAGTGTAGATTGTTGTTGAAATTACATCTCTCTGTGTAAAAATATGTTAAAGGTGGTTGTTCCGATTTATGTGTATTGTGTTCTCTACTTGATATGCGAGCCTGGCACTTGCACATACACCCCATCAAGTACCGTGGGAAACAAACTTGCGGTTTTGATGGTAGACGCAATAATGCATGTTGCAAAGCCCTATTCAATACTGTGCAAATAAAGTGGTTAACCACTAAAACGGCGGTTTTTTG
>JAMKCH010043414.1:0-12613 GCA_023653785.1 Ophioderma brevispina
CAATACACCAACCACTACAGTAAATGTTTGACTACTACGAAGTCATTTTGTACTAATTTGTAGTAATTTATGAATGTAACAGGTTTATATGACTACAAATTAGCACACAATGACTTCAAAGTAGTCAAAAAATGACTAAAATGTAGTTGGTGTATAGTTGACTGTCATCGGCGGTCAAATTTGACTACCTATTTTTAAGTGTGTATGGGGAAGAGACAGTATCGCACTTTACACCAAGCTCAAAGTGTACCAAACCATCGTTATGACGATTTTACTTTATGGCTGCGAAACTTGGTCTAACAACGACATGTCAGATCTCTGAATCGCTTCCATCTTAACTGCTTGAGGAAGATTCTCATACCATACCATACCATGCTGATGAAATATCAACTCGGATGGTCCGGTCATATGGTCAGAATGGAGGATTCTCGTATTCAAAATCTTCTTTAGCGAACTACGTCCCCTGCGGGTTCGGGGTTAAGAATTGGCCCGATGTGTTCCCCTGCATGTCATAAAAGGCGACTAAATGGGGCCCCCTGCGGGTTCGGAGTTAAGAATTGGCCCGATGTGTTCCCTGCATGTCGTAAGAGGCACTTAAAAGGGGCAACTCGTCTGTTATTTGAACAGACGGGTTGTATTTAAATTTAGGATTATGTAGTATTGTATAAGGATTTATAATTTGGAATTGATCAGTGTATCTTGTGATGCTGTGTTTTTCAATGTGAATTGGGTTATCTTATTTATACATGGATGGGTGATGATCTGGTTCATCAGTGTATGATATGTATCTATTTACAATAGTTCGAATTGAAATGTAGTTTTAATATTGCGTCTTTTAGATATTGGGCCTCTTCAGGTGATAAATTTCCTGAAGGAGGTTGATCTGTTGAAATATTGTTATCTTTTTAAAAATGTTGTGATTAGAATTTACTATGGTGCATGTTTCAAAAAGATTTTGTATTTATTAGGTTAGATGTTTTTTACATTAATGACACGATATGACACAATTGTGTTGAGTTGTCGTTAAATCTTAATACTCACTCACTTACTCTTTAGCGAACTACTGTCTGGGAAACAGTTACGTGGTGTTCCTATAAAAATACTACAAGGACACTCTGAAAGCTTTTCTCAAGTGCTTTGATGTTGATACAGAGAACTGAAAAATACATGCTCAGCAACGTGACTCATATAGCGTACAACCTTTACAACCTTTTCAAGCGGAGTTGAAAAGACAGCAAAGAAAGTCCAGAACTCCTAGTAGTACAACACCAACTGCTAACTCATCTTTTCGTGTTAAAATTGGTCTTTTAGGCACAATGATGCGTACTCACACTTCCGTCACATCTTAGTGTTGCCATGGTCATCATCTTTTTAGATGGACGAACTATAATAAAAAGCTCACCCATCAAAACGGCAGTTTTTATATTTATCATACAGATAGGACGACTCATAGCCCCAATACAAGAATACTCAAATGTTTGTGACCCCTTTTTTGCACTAGTGCATTTCCCCGTGTGTGACCTTTGACATACATGTGTGACCTTGACCTCAGATTTGTTCTGTGCTCAGGTCAGCGACCCTTTTAACCAAATTTGGTGGTCATCGGCATTTCTATGCAAATGGACCTCTAGATGACCTTTGACCGTTTAGGTCACTCTGAAAGCCTGCAAACAAAGGCCAGACTGTTCTCCCCTACCTTCGTGCCAAATATCAGCCACATATGTCAAAGCATAACGAAACGCATAGCCGGACAGACAGACAGATCGATCTCATTTTAGTAGTATTTAGTAGTATAGACGATATCTCCTCAGCCAAAACTATTCACTTCACCAGCTCATTATCTGTTAACATTTGCATATTTTACACCATCATTACTTACGACAGAGAAATGGGGTGTTTTTTCAACAAATTTACTCTTTTCCCACCTTTTTTACAGACCATTCCCCTACGATCATAATTATCTTCTCTTGTTTCAAGAACTATTACAAATGGATTTAGAGTAATTCATCATTTCAAAGAACAAGATCTGATAAAGACAGTGACGTAACCAGCGGAGCAGGGAAGCAAGGGCCCAGTCAGATTTTCCCCCTTCCTTCCACCCCCACCCACACCATGAAGCAAGGTAAAGTACGGGTTCATTGGGGAATACGTTTTTTGCCTCCCCCAAATGCTCTTTCCCTCCCCAAATGAAAATGTCTAGTTACGCCAATGGATCAAAAGTACTGACGAAATTCGATCTCAAAAGACTCCGGCGCTTGCACAATGAAGCTGCGCGTTTGGTATTATTCATGTATTAATGTTACTTGCTTTTTGAGCAGCGAAATAGCTGCCCTAAAGATCATGGCCTTTATTGAAATATTTATTGATTCTTCGTAGGTTCTTGAACTCATTTAAATGCACAACTGTTTTGAAAGAAAATTACCATCAATGTGTAAAGAATTAAGGTGCCGATAATATTCACCCAAGTTGATGCTTTACTTGTCTAGCTCTTAGATCAGGTAGTACCACTTTAATCATTTAACGAGGTTTTCATCCACTTTAGTAAAAATTCAAACAAATGTAATGTCCTGACCTTTTATGTGCCGTTGAAATTTTCTTAAAAATGTGCATACTTGTATCGTATTAAAAAAGGCCATGTTTATCATAAAATCGGATAGTGTCCCTTTAAAACAAGAATTTCACCACTTTCTACCAGCTTATCAACTTTGCATGCAGCAGATTTGAACCCCTCACCCTCGAATTGACCTAAAACACCTCTCAGATCTTTTAGTGTATCTTGAGTAGGGTTCAACCTTATTTTGAGCCTTTTAGGCTTGATGGATCCCCTAGTACTACAGCGTCTGCACTCACTCTGCCCTACATAACCCACATTAATAAGTACATAAGGGGGGTTATGTGGACATGGCCTTTTTATGTTAATTTGCCCATAAATAAGCATTATGGTGGCGCTATTCAAACCTTTTTTTGTCCCTTAAATTGTACTGGTGTAACTACTTTTTTAATGGAAATGTATTGATGTTCTCCTATTATGAGCCAAATTTTATGGGAAAAGTCCTTTGGGAAAGTTTTTTTTCGGCGGGAGAAAGTCCTTGGAGAAAGTGTTTTTTTTGGCGGGAGAATTTGGCGCGCGTTGTAAAAATCGGTTTTAGACTGCCATTTTGAATCAGTAAAACCGATTTTAATTTTCCTGATATGTGGTCGATGTACCCCATCAATGACCG
The DNA here is from genome assembly GCA_023653785.1 of Ophioderma brevispina. Classification (NCBI taxonomy): domain Eukaryota; kingdom Metazoa; phylum Echinodermata; class Ophiuroidea; order Amphilepidida; family Ophiodermatidae; genus Ophioderma; species Ophioderma brevispina. The sequence goes on from JAMKCH010043414.1 coordinate 3,222, forward strand.
GAGATTGGTAAAAAAATCCAAAGGCAAAGTGGCTTTCACAAGGGGATTCCTTAACACGATCATCACCATAACTCACACACAATCAGCGTCACACATAGCTACTACCCACACCAGGGGCGGATCCAGGATTTCCCAATAGTGGGGGCGCCAATTTTCCATCCGGTCTGTTGTTTTGAAATTCTGAGAGCGGGGCGGAACATACTGATACCACTTGGCGCCCACAAAGCTAGAGCTACACGGTGCCCGACGCCCTGTACGGTAATTCTTGAAAAAATCTACAGTGCGCCCTTGCGTAAAAAGAACATTTTTTATAGTTTCAAGGCCCCCGCGCCCTATACAACGCCCTGCGCCCTGTGCTTGCAAAAAATAGAGGGGGGGCGCGCGCCGGGTGCTCCCCCCTCTAAATCCGCCCCTGCACACAACTCACCGAAACCCCCACAAACCCTCACGCAACATCACATTACCTCCACCTCATTAAACCCCACGAGTAGTACTCACCCAATCTACCCCCACTCATTCAACACACCCACCTCACGCCAAATTCTACATCGCCACTTAGATTTGAAGAAATCTCCTAATCACTTATAGACTGGCATAATTAAAGGCAACGATCATTGATCACCCGAAAGATCAAATATTTGAATTTTGCATTAATACTTATAAGTAAGGATAGTCCCGTGAGTAATTTGGTCCAAAGTTATCTTTTTCCTCCAAGCCGAAAAAATCTACAGAAGGAAGGAAACAGCAGTGGTCAGATTTCCCTAACCTTCAAAATCGTGTCGTACGAGCGCATCAAAAGAAGTAAACAGTTTGAAGTATCATAAATGTACAATGTATGTAGTAATTTGGTCAGTTTTAATTTGAGCTTTCATGTACATTGGTATCTTTCCATACACAGTCCACAATCAGTCATGGTACGACAATCAGTAACAATTTTCTAACTGTTTTTGTCCCTAGCACAATGCGGTGTGTACAACATCCTGGTTCGAATCATGGAACGCCCTCATGGGCCACGTCTTCTTCACACAGAAATCATGGGGATCGATACCTCCAGATGATCAATTAAGATGTTGTTCCCTTCACTGAATAGAATCTTCCTCGTTTTCAGCGCAGCGAAATGCCAATTTCAACGAGCGTGGTGGGCACCATAGAGTGGGTGCGCCTCCCCACAGAAGGACGAACTGGCTCGACAAAAGGCCTCATCTGGCCAACCGACAATGAAAGTAACTAAATAACACTAAATTTAGAAATCACTCAATTTACTCCTACTGGTCTCAAAAAATCATATATTTCATCTGAATTAATACCCATAAACAACATTGAAAAAACGTGGCAAGTTTTGAATAACCTTCTTGGTAGATAAAACGACAAATTACCGGATTTCTTCAACGATAAACACGGAAATAAGATTACGGATACTACTGTATGGCTCCTAGGTTTAATGAGTTCTTCACAAATATTGGCACCATACACTAACACTCGCTAGCTTGCTAAAATACCTGCTTCCGGATGATAACTTTGTGGCGCCCTAAAATTTTCCACCACAATAAAAACATGTTTCTTTTCCCACTTCAAGTGAGGACAATAATAAAATCACGAGAGACCTTAAACCTAGTTGTGCACGGAGTCGATGAGATTAGCACCAACAACCTCCTTAAATCAATATTCCATAACTCGATTATATCCTTGCTCACATATCAATTGCTAGCTTTCAACTGGTATGGTATTGTCCGTCGCATCTAAATAGCTAAGGTATACCCATTTACTAAAGCCGATGACAAGCACAGTTCGGAAATTATAGGCCTATATAAATTTACCATCCATATCCAAAAATCATCGAAAAGATAATGTACAATCGAATCTATAAATTTGTTTCGGACTTCAATTATTTTTTAAGCCTCATCAGTTTGGTTCCGCCCAAAGGATCCTACAATATATGCATCAATGACCTTTACTCTATAGAAGAACTGAACCTTCTCGATAACAAACTGCTCCACTGTGGTATATTCCTTATTAAGTAAAGCACGATACCATAAATCATAAAATAACACTTCAGAAACTTCATAAAATTATTGGGTATTCGAGGTTCTAGCAAACATTGGATCACGGACTATCTTTCAAACAGAAAAACAGTTTGTAATCTATAATCAAAACTCATCGACCCTTACTGAAAGAAACTTGTGAGTACCCAAGGATCTATATTATGGTCCACTTTGTGTTCCTCATATATTAATGATATCCCCCTTTGCTCCAAAAATCTTCAATTCATAATTCCGATGTACCAAATTCTTTTTAGCATGAAGACCCACAATGCTTTGGAATCAAAATTAACGAAGAACTCATTGGAATCTCCAATTGGTTCAAATTAAACAAATCACTCAAGATTAAGAAACCAAAATTATATGATCTTTAAAAACAAACACACAGTCAACCTACTACAAACTGAATATTAAAATTGATAATAATGAATTAAACCAAGTTCACACCACGAAATTCTTAGGACGTTTGATAGATAACGATTTATCTTGGAAATCCCAACACACTTCATGTGTCAAAAATTATCGCTAAATACAAAGGAATTATTTGCAAAGTTCGTCCTTTCTTACCCCAGGAGGAATCTCTCCACACCACTATATAAGCATTTGTTCTCCCCTATCTCAGTTATCTTGCGCAATAATTTGGGCAGTTAAAAACAACCTGTAATCTTGATTCAATGTTTCCGAATGTGCAAAAAAGCTTATCAGAAACAGGTACAAAACTTCCATTTGGGCTTGACCACCACCGACCCTATTTTAGCTATAAGCACTCTTTAAAATCCCAGGACATAGATACTCTTCAGATAGATATTTATGGTACCAATTATCACCATAAAAATGTTACCGCCGGACTTATTAGACCATAACTTTGTCACCGTTAATGCAAACAATACATCACTACAGCACACGCCATGCAATTGATTTTTATATTCAAGCCCACTAACACATTCTGGCCAGAAACACAATACAAACCCCAGGTGCATTCTTTGGAATTCCCTACATTATAAACTTAAAAATGTTACTCTATTGTCATGTTCACAAAAAGCCTGAAAAACAAAATCACGATTCAATCAGTTCAGATTCTCCTAAGACTTATACAGCTGTCAAATGTTTTGTTTGGTATGTCTGCCATATGCACCTTTCGTTGATTTGCTTAGTTAGTTTGTTGTCAAATTCTGTTTTCGTTTTTATTGTTTGCTTGCCCAATTATGTTTTGTCCCGACTTTATAGGTAATTAGAAATTATTCGTCTATCATTATTTAACTTGTAAACATTAACGTAATCTTTCAGGGTGCTATAATTCACACGCCTTGCTGTTCTTATGGTATCCTCATCTCAATTGAATTTAATGTCTATTTTCAATATTATTAATATTGTTGTTATGGCATTGGTTGTTGAGATGGAAATAAATATGAAAATTAAAATGACTGTGACCGATCGCCTTGCTGAGTTATTTGAAGTCGTGTTATGCCGCTGAACCATCAAATCGAATGGCCAGCACGATCTCCTGATCTGACACATTCCTCGTTTAGGGTTTTTCTTGTGGGGACCCCTCAATCCAGAATCAAGGCAGATGTTTATATTGTCATACAGGACAGAATCTCCTTAAATCAGAAGAGCTTTGGAACGCCATGCTGAGGAAGGCAGGTGTGTGCATTCAAAGAGGTGGAGTACGGTCCCGTTATACCGGGCATATCAAAATAAGTAAACATTCAAATACGCAAATGTATTTTGATTCACACCATTAGTATTCCAAATAGCTTTTTCTTCAGTGGAGTTGCAAAATCATTGATGTGTGACAATCCGATGAAAGAATTATGGCTATTTCCGCAATCAGTACTAATTATCTGATTTTGTCTTTTCAGGTTGCTTTGCTCTATCATTGCAGGTATGTATTCTTGTTCAAAAGCAGAATCTGGTTTTTAATGATTTTTTCAATTTTCTGATTTTACAAATCACTGATATTGCCATTTTACAGAACACAACTCAACCACTACTAGAAAATGGTGTAAACATTTTCTAACTCCGCCAATGGACTTTGACGTAATAACGTAACTCCCTTGAAACTTAACATGAACATCCTAACTCGCCACTGGACCTTCCGTAGACCTAACTCTCCACGAGTACTTGGCGTAAATATCCTAACTTGGCGTAAGAACAGTGGCGTAACCAGGGGGGGGGGGCAGGGGGTGCAAGCACCACCCCCCAACAAATCCTTGCCCCCCTTAAGCCCCCCCCAAATTAACTGACTTTTTGTACAAAGTGTCTATGGAGAAGGACCCAAATTTGCCCCCTCAAAAAAAGCCTTGGCACCCCTTCAGCGCCCCCCCCCCCATTTGCAAAGTCTGGTGTAACCCCAGAGGGTGTTTTGAATCAATCCCCTGATTCATTGCATTGTGCTATACTGTACTGTACTAAACACATTTCAGTACTTAGGGATAAAAAGTGTTCCGAAGTTTAAGACCACAGAAGACCCTTTCATAATCATGCAAACAATCCCTAAGTACTAACACTTGTGGGCTAAAAGGAGCATTAAAGTCAGAGTTTGTATGTGTTAAGTAGAGGATTTTTATGTGATCACATGACCCTTTGAGGTGAAAATTCCCAAACTGGTGCATTGTGGGGATGACTCAAAACACCTCTGGGTTCCGTACACTGCGTAAGACCTTGGATTTGTTACAATCCAAGCACCTTGTATCTTCGTTTGAGGTTCGCCTTTTCCTAACTCGCCATGTACCTGTCCCCAAATTAGCAGATTAACAATATCAATCTTTGCCGTTATTTTCTATAATGCTTTTTGACAATGTGCAAATAAAGTAGATTGTGTATGTTTTATAATTGCCGATTGCAGTCGATTCAATTTGTGCTATTATTTTTTGTTTGGTTTTTATCTTTTGATGGTTCATATAATATTTACACCAAGTTCAAGAATCTTTATGACTTGGCGATTTGTCTGAAATCAGTAAGTGCAACACCATCTGTCTGTTTTTGAAGACGTCCCCTTTCCTATAACAGGAATGAAGTAATATGATGATATCAATATTAAAAACCTGACATATCTATCAGAAGGTTTCAGTTTTAATATGGTTAAAAATATTTTACTTCAAAATCTTGTTTATTGATTTTTTTTTGTTATTTCTTTAAGTAATTAAAGACAGGAGTTTAGATGTTTTAAAAAGTAATCCATTACCTCACGACCTTTCTGAATCTAACACTGCGTATCTTCTTAGGATAATTTAATTTAGAAAAAAAAATATATATATGTATATAACTAATACTGCTTATTAACCCTCGTTTACCTGAAGATGGTTATCACCTCCTTGAATTTTCGTTATCAAAAATACAATACAGTTTTTTTTTTCCGTTGGGTACCAAAAGAAGTATAAACATTCGTTAAATCCACATGAAGTCACTAAGTCAAGGCAAGGTACATGTGAATATAGTGTTGAAAAGAGATATTTTACAGCTTTACAGACTCAAAATATTATTATGGACTAAAACGGTTCTGGGTATTTCAAACCCGTAATTTCCTATCTTTTTAGAGCAAAAAACGCGTGAAAATCGACATTCGCACTTCTTCGCCTATACAAGAATTTTCGCCTATAGCAACGCTGTTGTGGGGTTTTTCTATGGACTTGAACCGTTTTGCTGCCCTGCAAACTTTATACGTCATTGTGACGTAATGCTATTGGTATATTGGAATCAAAATCGGGTATCTGTTGCACTCTGGCGTCACACTAGTCAGTTGGTACTTTTCTCTTCCGGGGGTTGTCCCCTTTTCATCCATAACTTTCGAATCACTCTGTACCCTACCTACCCTGGTGGGTGCTCGTTTTTTTGCATGAAAATGAGCAATAAAATGTTTTTATTGGCAATTACATCAAAACATTCGCACCAGAGGGCCCGTTTTGGAAGAACAAAACAAAAATTAGACCGGGTGGGCGTTACCACCCTCTTTATGTGAGAGAAAAATTAAATTTAAGAAATATTGAAGAAGTGAAGAGTGTTTTTACCAAAGTACAAAATAACTAAAAATTTTCTAAAATCAACTTTTTCTGAGAGAGTACTGCAGCCACAAATTTCAGTTATCTTAATAGTACCAAATGATTGGTGTACAATGCATTTACCTTAAAAGGAGCTACAGAACATAGGATCCACGGTTTTGTCGCTCCTCTGGGAAAATTCAAACGGTACAATTTTCACAGCACGGAACAGCCACAGCAATGGTTGTCAGTAAGGTAAATGTTCCGTACCACTTACTGTAGCTTATTATGAAATAAACTACAATCTAGTGGACTCAAAAAGAAATTGGCCGGGATTGGTGATTTAAACAGGAACTGGAACTTCAAAACCTCGGTGAATCACATGTTGAACAAGCTCTCTTTTCCCGCCATCTTAAAATGACAACAAATCGATCTTTGATCAGCTTTCCAAATAAGTTCGGTCATTTTATTAAAGATACTCGGGTTTTTAACGAAAACTTGAAGATTATGTACATTCAAATTTGGTAAAAATTAATTTCCTTCACTCCTTCGACTTGATGATCATTAAAGACACTTCAGTGATTTGCAAATCAGAAAATGACAAATCATCAAAAATCAGATTTGTGCAGTGTATGTAACAAGTACAGGTATCCTAACATACCCTGCAAATGACAGACCAACTCACCTAATAAGAGATAATCGGGAAAATTTTAGTCATTACAATTTACTGTCCGTTCGGACACTTACTACAACACGTAATGATGGGAATCGCATCTTGGAACACTCCCGTTTTCTTCCTTTTATGTCAATTCTTCAGTTGGAACAGGTACTTTGAAATTCTAACAGACTTATCCTTCACTTTGACGCTATTCCTGCCAATTTCAAATATTTTCAATCACTGATTTTTTCTTTAATATTGTTATACCTGAGCTCTTTTCCGCATATTTTCAATGCTCGCCTGGAGATCCTTGTGCTGTAAGGTTTTCTAACCTCACGCATTATGCATCGTTTATAAGACTTGATAATGGGCTTTAATACACACGCCTTAGAAATGTCCTAGGGTCGTGAGATTGTCTACCTCGACGACTATCGCCTGCGTGTCCGGACCTCCACAACGGTTGGGGAAAGATCTCTTTCCCAGTCGATCATGGACTGGTCGAGCACCGATCGAGCATGGGGCGCTGGCAGCACCACCCTATAAATACCATACTTTGCTATGGTACATTTTCCTCAAATCCCATACTCAGATACTCTGCGTAGGCACCGGTAAGTTTGTAGGTCATACATCTTTACAAATTCTTGGGATGAGGTGTGGTTTCATTAAGTTTATATGTTAAAATGACATTCCTGGATAGCTAAAAATGTGCGCTTCAAATAGGCTGAATAAACTCTTCTTAGGATTATCATTGGTTTTTCACTCTTTTTTTTCAGATAAGCGGGAGCGATATGCTTGTTTAATAGTGGCTTCACTGAGTTGAGTGGTCATATTTTAATCACCAACCTCGGGCAACTTTTTTGACTCGCACTGTAGAAAAACAAAACATTGACACGATTTACTATTTTCATCAACTTTACCACTGACCACTCACGGTTTACCGTTTTATTTTTTAAAAAAATGTGTTTGAATATCTACCCGTTGCTCAGACAGCTAGGTTATACGTAACAATAAAAATGCCCAAAGCCTAACCCATAAATACCTTTGGGCAATGCTCGATAGACTATCATTATTCCTAACTTTCCCCCCCATTTTACACGTGGGTGGTAAAAGGGGAGGCGTATGTAATGCGTTTGCCAAGTACAACCACTCATTGACCCTTTGGATCCGGGTGCGGTCGTTGTATCCACTCGACCCACATGAGAGATAGCTGTGTATACATTGCATTTATGCCTAGCAATAGTTTAATATAATCGTCGGCCGCGGTCACATAGTGACCGTATTCAAATTTCTGGGACCCTTTTTGAGAATTTTTTGTAAATACCTGTCTCTAACAAATTCACCAACCTCAAATTAAATATTATAACTGATTATACTTAGCTACTTTGTAACAAGTACGTCATAATCAGTATTAATATGTTACTTTGAGGTTGGTGAATTTGTAGAGTACATGTAGTACAAAATATTCTCAAAACAGGTATAATGTTTGTACTACATGTACTCCTACAAATTCACCAAACTCAACGTAAAAATAATTAATACTGATTATGACGTCCTTTTAAAAGTTAAATTGTCCCAACCTCACATAACGACGTATTTGTAGAAAATCTAAATTGCGCCGGAGCCCATATTTATCGTACTTCTGCATTTTGCAACGTTTCCACAGGCCCGTACCAGGGGGTGGGGGGGTGGCCCCCCAAATCCTACAAAGTGGCAAAAAGGTCACTTTTTTTTGCCTGTTTTTTTTATAAAGAGGTCAAAAATTGGATAAATTTTGACAAGAAAGCCGCTTTTCTTTTCGGTGATAAAGGTTCAAAAAGTCCGAAAAAAAGACCATTTCAGGGAGAGGTCCACTTTTTTCTCGACCAAAAAAAGTCCCTTTTTCGAAAAAATCCACTTTTCGAGTCCCGCCCCCGTCTCCCAAATAAATCCTGCGTACGGCCCTGACGTTTACATATTCCCCGACGTCTTTATTATTACACGTTAAAAATTGCTATTTGTTCGTTTTCACATAGTAACGTAATTTTATTTTACATCCATTTTTTCCCGGCCATATCTAATAAATTGGAAGTTGATTAGTTAAATTATGTATGATAAAAGTGATTTTCCCACTAGTTGAATTCAAATATATTTTTTAATTAACAGTTTGAAAAATTAAAATCGCAAAATCATCAAAGCCGTTTTTCAGTAAATTAGGATTTTGCAAATACGTCAGTATGAAACGCGGCCGACATAATTATAATGTATTTGTGTAAGCATACAGATGAGCCCACACTAAACAATTTTGGTACGTTAATTAAATTCTTTCTTCTCTGCTAGCAACCTCTTTCCTGTTCTAGACCTTGGATAGGTTGTGATTTGGTTTCAAGTTTTGTGGTCAAAACATTCTTGGGGCATTGCCAGGCAGGAGATATAGGCCCTCCAGTGTTTTGTGACTGGGGGAGTCATGGTAACGTTTAGATCTATAAAGTTTCAGTGGAATTAGAAAGCTTCCAAGCGGCATTCTTTCCGTGATACTGTTTTAATAGTGTAGATGACAAGAGATATTTAACTAACTTACTAAACGTGATTTAGTTTATGGCGGCTTCGTCCTGTATGCTTACACATATATAACTATATAAAACCATAATACAAATAGCAAGGCTTATAACATACACATGCATATGAGCTTATAACTATTCTTTAACATAATACTCACGCGAGATAATCCAAATGCGT
>JAMKCH010043415.1:0-12310 GCA_023653785.1 Ophioderma brevispina
AAGTAACGACACTCCTCGAGCGTTCTTTCATCGCCAGCGCATTCGATCGTTTGCAATATAATAATATTGCCGCTTCCATCACCTGTATTTGAATCCTTCCAAGAAAAGCCTTTATGACGGCCATCATAACCTAGTTGTCTACAAACCACTGATGCCTCTTCGTCACTCCATTGGTTATCGCATGCCCATAATACAAATTGCGTTCTATTTAATACAACGCTGATATAACCATCACTAGCGCTGTTACCAGGACTGAGTCGGATATTGTTTCCAAAGCCTTAAATTAACGTGATTGCGTAAAACAAAGAAAGAAGATACTTGATAACCTATTGGATAATTTTTGAAAAAAAAATAGTACTTTAAAACGGAAACTAGGAAAACGATTTAACGGGTATATTGAATTGGTATAATCAATTAATCAACCAGTCATTCAGTCAATCAATAAATATATTTTATTAAATATTGACTTCATATATGCAATACATCACGAACATTGAAAACAAGCTTATACATAAGGGAGAGAAAACAATAGACAGTATTCAATAGCCAGCCATGTTGGTGGACAAGATAGACGCATTCCAGTACTACAATCCATTCACCTGTCAGTGTCAATGATCCCTGTGCAATCGCTAAACATGGATCGATTGACAGCTTAATGTATTGAAGTCCTGGATTGTATTCATCTTGTCCACCAACATGTCTGGTGGCTGACGTCATATTGAATAGATCTATATCGAGAAATTGGCTGATAGTTTAAATAAGGAGCAAAAACGGTATTTCCATGGAAAACAAACAAACAAACAAAACAAAAATGTTATACACCTACACTTTAGAAACAAATCCCCAGCATCTACTATATCGATTGTAAATTCTAATATAAGAAGATTTAACTTTTTCTCGAAGTGAATGCAAGGCATTATTAGTCAAAGAAATCCGAGTTCTTGCAGACCCAAGGCTAGGAGCATTCATACTGACTTAAGGCAGAGTCTTCATACGGGCACAAAAACGAACCCATTATACCATATTTTGCCTCTCAAAGTTCCCCCTATCTCTGTCCAGGTGACCTTGAAATACTACCTGTGTACAACCCCATATGAACCTGAGCATAATTCAGGGGCCGTTGTGATCCATTTTGGTGTTTATATATCTATTTAATTTCGGGAGAAGGATTTTCTAGATTCTGCACCAAACATTTAATATTTCTCTTCAAATGACCATGGACCCAAATCTGTGTACAGCCCATGTGAAGCAGGGTCGGGTACAGTGGTCTCTGATGGTCTTGGCTTAAAATTGCCCAAGAGTTTGGCAATAGTTGCATTTTGAAATTTGAAAACCTTTTTCCATGATTTTGTGCCAGAAGAAGAAACGACCGATACAAGAAACCGTGTGAAGTGAGAATTGGATGATGCTAAGTTGACTACTATTGGTAAAATCTGTATGCTTTTGACACCCGTTACTGAAATATAAACGATGTGTGTTGTTATATTTTACGGAGGTTGTTGTAGATATGAAAGAATTCCGTAAGGAATTGTATGATATATAGTAACTGTTGCAATAGCCTGAGCAGCTGAAAGAGGCATTCATACCAAAGAAAGAAAGAAGTGAATGCATAACTTACCATATTACATGTGTTATATAAATTTTAACATGACCTTTTGGCCTGATAAGAAAAAACATTAATTATTAAAGGTCCAGGAGATGCAAATAGAATTGATGTGATTTGTGTCAAGTATACAAGGAGGGACAAGAAGCATTCAATATTGGGTTGGTGATGACATGACATGGCCCTGGTTTCTTGGAATGGAATATCCTATAAAGATTTGGAGTGATTATATCTATTTACTGGGACTTTAAACATTTAATGTCCACATATTGTAATACATAACCTTGAGATTGGTTAACACAGCAGATTTAATAATTATGCAATAGGCCCGTATTTTCAAATAGAGATCATGGCTTTAACACATAAAGGTGGTATTATGTAATCTATAGTTTAAAAAAATCGCTGCATTCGTGGCGTAATTGTTCAGGTGCTTTCACCAGGGGCAAAGTTAAAGTTAATGCATGCCTTACACCGTATTTACATGCTAGCAAAACCTGTCCGATAGCATACAGAGCACTCTGTGTTTCTATTTTTTGCTAGGAACACAGCGGTGGCAAGATCTTTATTCTGAAATGTCTGGTTATCTAAATCTTTTATTCTGTCGTTGAATGGTTATCTAAACAATATTGTTTAGCGCGTTTTGATTATATAGATTACAAAAACTTGCACAGCGAAAAAATTGGAGGGTAACTGTTCCCACTACCGCTACCATAACTCACTGTAAATGTGCTTGGTACAATTTGCACGCGGGTCGCCAAGGAAAGAGAGCAATATTCATGATCAACAATCTGAAAGCACCAAAAGGTTTTTTTTTTTTCCCCCCCCCCCCCCCCCCCCCCCCCCCGTTAGGACGCCAATAATGTGATTCGGCCCATACCTAGTCAATATAGTTCCGAGGTATCTGGTTTATCCTCTAACAGTGATGTCCATTTGTTACATTTTTGCATCTGTGGCTGAATAGTGGTGGAACAAGCCCGGTAGTCGCTGCCATCCGTTGTGTAAAGCACTCTGTATTATTCTTGCCTACCGGACAAGAAACAAAAAACTTATTATTATTATCATTATTATTAAAGATGGTGTTCCGATCGTCTTTGGGACCCCCTAATTTTCCCGGAAGTAGTAACGATTTGATATAAGATGATAAAAGGCCGTATTTTCTCATTATCTCCTGGAATTCAGCCTGCAAATCCATTTTAATCTCAGATATATCCGAAAAAAACCGCCTTTTGTTTAACCATTAAAATTAGAACAGTATTGAATAGGGCCTTGCAATTTGCCTATTGCTTATACTGTCAAAACAGCAAGTTTGTTTCCCTTGTTACTTGAAAGGACGTACGTGCAAGTGCCAGGCTCTCATATCAAGCATAGAACACAATAGGCATAAATCGGAACAAGCACCTTTAAGTAAGTTACAACTCTTTCCCAATATAAGCAACAAGTTGACCTTACTAAAAGAAACAATACGGTGTCTTGAGACGATTCTTTAACACATAAAGCATTGGTAAAGGATAAATTTTAGACTTATTGTGACAGGAAAAATGTATGGAAAATGTGAATAGAGGGCTAAAGAAAGACGTGGAGGAAAATATCGAGGGTTGACAATCAGAAGGACGTAACTCAACCCTAAAAGAAATATTAAAGAATTTCTTTAATTCTGCTGTTCATAATTAAAAATTGATCTGTTTATATAATGTTTGCTTACAGTACCATATATGAGCTTTATGAGATGTTTACATTTTCAGTAATGAATAGATTTGCTTAGTAGAAAATATTTAACATCACATTTCTCAAAAGCAGTATTACAGCAGAATTAAAGAAATTCTTTAATATTTCTTTTAGTGTTGAGTTACGTCCTTCTGACTGTCAACCCTCGATATTGTACTCTCTGTTTTGGTGTTATGTGCAAAGTGAATAGTGATCAACCCATTTAATGATCGCTCCAATTCAATTAGCTAGCGGTTACCCGGGCATAGCGTCGGCCGGACAACTACAAGTTAGAAATATGGATACACCTTTACCGATAGACGTATTATATAGAAGTCCCAAGTATGCAAATGAGGTATTGGCATTTATTCCGTCAAGCGCTACTGCACAACATGATACAGCGTATGGCGGAATCAATTGTAATACCTCATTGCATACTTGGGACTTCTATATGAAACGTCTACCACTTTACCTCCAAGTCCGACATCAGCGGAACATGAGACAGACACGAAGTATATGTCATCGCATTGTTCATGATATCCTGTCACTGAGTAATTACATTGTGCAAGAGACATTTCATCACCTGCGCAATCGACGTATTGCAACACAATCGAAGCCATTGTATCAATAGCCTTCGAAGGATCCGTCCAACGAAAGCCATAATGACGCCCCTCGTATCCTAATGATCTACAGACAACAGACGCCACTTGATCATTCCATTGTTCATCACATGTCCACAATAGCCAATGTTTTCCTCCGATCACTGTGACGACGACACCATCTGTAGTCTTTTTTCCAAAATTTAAACGGACATCACTTCCAAAACCTAACGTGTATGGAACGTGAAACGTGAAGTATTAAATGTGTTATAAAAATCGAATGATTACATAACACATACTTTGTTTCTTACTGTATAATTCACTGGCAACGATCATTTTTAACATCAAGCGGGAAGTGGGTGCGTGAATCTGTGAATTAACACTTGACATGGACGCAAAATTAGCTGGTTTTTTTCGTGATATTATTCCCAAAATTTGTGGATGAAGGGGCTCTTAGCTACGCTTTTTTGATACAAATAATTTTTAATATTAATCCATTGAATCATTAATTAGATAATTAGGTTTGGTCGCATGGAACCATCCTTATTGACCGTGACCACCGCCACCAACAACAAGACCAAACAAGCGGACAAAGAAAGAATAACAAAACGTTGCAATATATGCATGATCTCGGTATATCTTCGTCACCACTATTATAGGACAGACTTATGGACAAATCTGTTTTTGTTCTCTCAGGTCCCAATACTTTTGTTCCAATTTGGAAAAGCGTGTTGTCAGAGGTTGGATCCACAGACTCGCCCTTGACCTTCCCCCTTCTTCAAATGCTGTGTAAGGAGGGAAAATGGTTGACAAATAGGGTAAAATTTTAAACATATTGTTGTCAAAGTACACCCATCTTTGGAAAACATCTAAACCTACGTGACAAACCCACCTTCAATATGTTTGGTACAATTGCTCCTTGGGGACTGAATATTACAATATTCCCATATATTATTAGGATCATCTATGTAACACCATGCCGTAAGTTTCGCGTCCGGATTCCGACAGTAACTGTGATCACCTAAACCATGTCCGGAATAATTCTCTAGTAGAAACTGATCGTCATAGAGGATGTGCGATGTCCATTTTTTACAATTTCTGTCCGACTCAGATGTATATGTGAGCCCCCGGTAGTCACTGGCATCTGCATGTGTGTAGCATTCAGCATATTCTTGAACAAAGAAAAAAAATGCACATTGGTAGAAAATGGATATAATTATTATCAAAAGAGATACATAATTTCATAATTTTCTACAAAATATCGCTTTAAATCCTGTGATTTTATTGATACAACCTTGGATTATGTGCCACTGCCAGCCTAAAAAATAAAACAAAAGAGGTTTGTTTCCAAGCTGACTCAGATTTAGATTATTTGAATATAGTTGTTATAACTTTGTTCAGAGTACTTTCAGGGTTATCAAAATCGAAAGAAAATATAACAAACCTGTACAATTACAAGCATTTACTAACAGAGCATGTAAATTTATGAGTGGTTTGTACATCGCCTCAGCGATACCTAACGTTATAAATGCTTGTCGTTTGTGAACATAAACACACATTTGTAGAAATTACAAATTAACATTTAATTTCAATCATTTGTCAACATAAATACCACACATAAATTAACGGTTAAAAGGATTGGTACTATTCGATAGTTACCTATATTGTCAACATCCTTAGTAGAATTTGTAGCCACTGTCAGCGAAGTAAAACATGCAAGCAAAGTGACCAAAAGATTTATATCGATGACGACGATCTGAGGCAAACTACGTGGTAAGATAGGAGTAATGTTCATGATTGTTGTATTATTTTAATTAGACCATATCCCTTTCCGTAAATCCATATCATCAGTGCAAGTAGATCTGTTGAAAAGCTACTGCTGTTAGTGACATAGTTAATCATTAGTGAAATTTCTTTTAGTGGGAAGTACCCGTGCTGCCTAAAGCAAGTCTGGTCTTACTCCTTACTTGAAGCTGCTTAATAAAGCTAACGGCCGTGCGTGTGTTGATAAGAGAGTTTTATTGATCTCTAATGGATCGGTGTTTCGCGTCAAGTAACAATAATAACAATAACTGAAACTATAAAGGCATAGTGGGCATCAGATAATAATTGCAGTAATTATATTGGAATTAATGCATAATACAGAGCGTTCCACGAAACGTTTGCTGTTTCTGTTGGCATATTGTAGCTCGCATTATTGGCAATTTACGCGATATCTCTGGTTCCGGTGTAAAAGGAGATATTGTCCGACAGGAGCCATAGTCCGGGCTCCATAGACGACAACTGAATAGAGTGTGAAACTGATGTTGCGCGAAGAGTCATCTGAATCGAGTGCCCTATGGGTCCGACGGACTATAAAAAAACTTCTACACGGGTAGTATCAACGTGGATAATTACATTACATCTTACATTACATCTTACACTGCCTGGCTAGATACTCCAAGACCAGACCAATTCACTATCACACCTATGACAGAAGTCCCACCTGGTAGCAATCTTCCACGCATGGACGGCGCAAGGAATGGGTCACCATGAACCGGATTCGCATAGGAGGCGGTCGTTTCAACAGCATTATGCATCGACGGGGGCTGCGACCATCCCCAGCCTGCCAATGTGGTTCTCCATCACAAACTGCGGATCACATTCTCAATGAGTGCCGTACCTTTCGTCCACCGGTGGATATAGACTTCTCAACCCCAACCAATCATCAGTGAGCCGGATCCACCGGCTTCAACATATTCAGCTGCTGCGTCATACGCAAGAAGAAGACATCACATTACAATGTTAACAAGAAAGATTTGGAAATGGGTAAAACCGTTGATAATAACAAACTCATTTTGTGATACAATTATGATATAATTGCCATATCATTTAGAATATCATTTAGAATAAAGTATAACTCCGCCTATGTGGAACAGAGGAATAATATAAGGGAGCGATAATATCAATGAGTGCATATGAAAGTCTTATCATAAATAGCTTTTATCATAATAAAGCAAAGAAACACATCTAACTACCCCTTCGGGCGCACACCACTAAATAAACATTGAAATACATCGTCGCTGGGCGGGAAAAACCTCATATTTAACTCCAGAGGTCAAATGCAAAATGACATATGTAAAAGTGGGCACCGGTGCTAAAACCATGTGCATTTTGGTCACATCGGTTCTAGTTTGATTTTCAAACCAAATATGATAGTAAATCGTATGGCAGGTTATTTCAGAATCTGGAATAAATAATTATCTGAATATAATTATCTAGAAAGGAAAACCTTTCTTGTGCAAGGCATTGCAGCAAAATAAAAAAAAAAAAAAAAAAAAAGTCGCGATGTCGAAAATGTTACATATGAGGTTTTGCCATGTTACCGTTTTACTACATGTGAGGTTTTGCTCTTAAGGGTCAAATACACATATGAGGTTTTTCCCGCCCAGCGACGACATGTAAAATACCACATCGCGCTCTCTAATTTGCACCCCGCGTGAAAATGCTATATCACCAGATTTAATATTGGTTTGAATATGGATTTTAATTGGCAGCAACGCCACCCTTATATAAATAAAACATCTCCTAAAGTGGCAATTTCCGCGTTGGTCAAAAATGTACACTGTGATATTTAATACACGATCCAAGGATTGTCAAATACTGCCCGATTTTAGTTGTAACCTTTTAAACAGGCTATTTTATTGATCTTCTTTATTTGCCTCACTCTGTGGTCCCAGTTTAGCAAAAAGCCCCTCCTTCTGTAAAGCCTACATCGAGTCACGAAATCGCATGAAATAAGTCACTTCTCCACAAACAAACCTACTCTATATAGGCCGGGGGAGGGGGTTCTCACTTGGGTTTGGGTAGGGATGTGCGGCCGGGTGTTTGAAACACTACCCCGAAAATATACCAAAAATGACAGATTTGCTACCCATCCCTATACCTGGTTTGGTGGAGGTTTTGGGGCGAAGCCCCAGAAGCTGAGAGAAAACTAACTGTTAAAATGTATTTTGAGCCATTCTGGCAGCACTATTTTTCACACTCAAGGTTTGCATGCGTTCCGATTGACCACTGGAAATACACTTGCAACAGAAATGTAACCCTTTCATATACCAATTTGCAATAAAAAGGGACCTTTCCACTAAGAACCCCCCGGGCTCTATAGAAGCTGTACAACGTTTCACGCATGCTTAAATCGACTTCAGTCACCGACGCTAGTCACCGACGGCACTTCGCGCCTGTGTAGTACATTCCTATTTATGCAAATAACCAGAAGGCTTTGGCTATTTATAGCGCTCGATCCAGCCATGGCTGACTGATCTAAGTTTAAATTAATCGCGTTGCAGTATACACACAACCGAATGCAGTAAATCTTTGTGTGTATTGTACATTGTACATGTCATGCATACCATGCTTGACCGCGCCGCAACTGAACCTGCTGAGTCAAAACACAGTTCTGCGCATATAATTATGACAGCAATTAATACTCCCATTGCTTTCCCCATTTCAAACTTGATTCCAATGCCGAAAAATAACCATGCATATTTGTAATGACAACGTTGTAAACGTAAATGTCACTCTGCATAGATGAGACAGTGTGTTCAGAATTGACCAAAGTGACACCGACATATTGTACACATTGCCGAATTCCCTAAATCTTCCCAGGCTGTATCACAAAAATATGACGTCACCATGCCGTTAATGAACGGCGCTCTTCATCCATCATCGGAACCAGTTGCGATGAAGTTTGATCGTGTTCTCAAAACCTACCTCTATTTCTGAATATTTATGGTTGGACAATGACGTGGTATACTTTTCAACACGATTGGATCATTTTTTTTTAAAAAATGACCCCCTGTACAATCGTTGTCTTGGTCCCTAAAGGCACCATTTGCAGCACTTAAGAATCACGTTTCAGGGGTTCCTGTCAGGCTGTCAACATATTTATCCATTCAAACCTTTTGCACTCGAGATGTTTTACACATGTCTGATAGCTCCCAGGCTATTAAAACGTGAACCAAGATAAAATAAGATTTAAAACAATAGTCATAAAACATAAAAAAATGGAAATTCAAACAAATTATCAAAAACAAAATAAACACACAATTTGAAAATGCATATTACAAATATTTGTATTTTTCCATGTTTTGATTTGGTGAAAATGATAACTTGAATAGGGTAACTTGGGAAGGGTAACGAAGTGTTGGTGGAAGGGGGTGATTGACAAGCACTCTTGTGTAATGTGGAACCCTGGGGTTGTTGGAAAGGAGAACCCCGCGAGAATTTGGAAAAGGAAGTCCTGGGTTAGTTGTGAAAGTGAACAACCGTGGGTATGTGGGAATTGGTCATATGTGGATGGAAAGGGTAACCTTTCAGTATTTGGGATAGGGTGTGGAGGTATAGTGTAAGAATGTACCCTGGTGTAGTCGGACTATAGAGAGAAACCTCGGTTAGTTTGGAAAGGGGTATCTGAAGTAGATGAGAAGGGCGGGAGAAGGAAGATCTGGGTTTGTTGAGAAAGACGCTCTGTGGCAGCTGGGAAGGTCTCAGACATTTGTGCAGAGGATCTTGGGTTGGGTAGTTGGAAAGGAAGATGCATGGTAGTTAGGACCTTGGGACTATGGAGCAGCTTTAGTAAAGGGGGCCCTGGTATAGTTGCAAAGGGGCCCTGGAGTAGTCGGACAGTGGCCCAAGGGTGGTGATAAAGTTTACTAAAACTACATGTCACGTCTGATAAATCCGTATGGATCCCAACAACCCTAACAACGCCGCAAACCGTGAAAGCTGAAAACCGCGTAAATCTAGTTTAAATTTGAATTTGTCTCGGTAGGTTTCCGAATACATAATAATAATACAATAATTGTTTACACATGACCATCAAGGTCATGGTATGTCACGTGGTAACGCCTTAACACATTGAAATCAATATTGATAGCCGTGCTTTACACTGATAATTAAATCGAACTATATACATTAACATGTGTTCAGTTGTTAGCCATTGTTTTCAGAGCTTAACATTTGAAAAAACTAGGGCAATATTGACCTATTCATATTGATCTTTCATTATACATTTTCTATTTGTGTCACTCCTCATATTGGATTCCTAAATTAACTTATTTATTGTATATTATTTGGCCGGACAACGTGTGCTTTCTTTCCTTTTCGCTTGTATTACATAACACTTAGGTGTATATGGTCCTGTGTACAGGGGCGGATCCAGGATTTGAAAAATGTCAAAATTACCGGGGGCTGAAAGGCTAAACTTGTCCAAAAAAGGTCCAAAATGGGCTGATTTTGCAAGATTTTGCAGAATTACCGGGGGCGCGCGCCCCCTCCCTGGTTCCGCGCCTGTGTGTACCTCATTTTCAGCGCCAAAAGATACGCAATCCAAAGTAAGGCAAATCAAAAAAAAAAAAAAGGCAAACTTCTTTTGAGTTCAAAAGCGAGACGCCAAAAACCAAATTTCGGGTCTATATAGACCACCCATAACTAAATTAGTAAATGTGATAATAATAAATTTAATAGTAAAGAAAGGGCAATATTATTTCCTCCTTTTTAAAGAGAGGCTTTTGACCGACCGAGTTTACTATATTAGTAGCTAGCTTAATTACATTCCGTTTCTCCGGCAATCTACCAGTAGCAATAATAACACTTCAATAATCACAGCCTTGTGTGAGCCCCGTTAAAAGTCTGAATATTAGCACGTGGTTTCTGATTTTGAGATCTACCGTATTATTCATAGTATGAATTCATATACGAAATATATATTTTAAACTTGTAAAATTACCAATTACTAAACGCGCGGCTGCGATTATATACTTTCCCTTTGCAAAGAGATAGAAGCTTTTTATTGGACGAAACGCCAATCATAAACCGGGTCCACGTGGTAGAATTTAAATTGATTTTAACTCATTGCGCTCAATCGCTTTACAAGAATCTAAAATGGTCAATCGTAAGTTTTTATGTAAACGCTATTTTGTGTGTTTTGTTTTATTTTACATTCCTTTGTAGTAGAATACGGTCCGACACGTTATGTCAATGAATTCTTTTCCTTTGATAGATAATGGTATCAAAGTTACTGTTTTTGCCGTTTTAATTTTCATAATGTACATTGGCGAGTAGTCCAGTTTCGTGCGAAAATAGAAGAAATATCGTTCGTATGATGAATAGTTTGGACAAATATGAAGTATCAGAACTCTGGCGCTAAATTACATGATCCTACGTATTATCCATTATTAATATTAATTGATTAAGTATCAACCCCATATTCCTCTTCAGAGATCTCTTTTCCTTTTCTTCAATTTCTCTTGCCCAATCACTGATTACCGGCTTTCCTCTACTTTGAATATGGTGATGCGTTTTCTTTTTCTTCATCATCTTCATACATTGCCATCTTCTTCTTTCTATTTTGGCTGATATCTTTCACAGTATTATTTTTTCATCAGTATAAACAGTGAGCTATGAATTTGGGTTCTGTGCATTTAGATACTTCACCTCTTAGATAGGATCTAAAGTACTTTGTACATGAAACCAACAAAAACAAAATACACACACAACAGTAAACGAAATAAATAAACACAAAACCAAAAAAGAAGGAACATTTTAGAAATCGGACTTAAACCCACTTTGATTGTTTTGAAACACTTTTACTCCAGAACTTTTTTAAGTTGAGACCTTTTTGTTTAACGATATAGGAACATATTTTAGTAAGTCTGAAAAAGGTATAGAATGGTGGTGCCACCATCACTTATTATTCATTACTTTTTTCTGACATCACACTATTCAAGCTATTTGGTCTGAGCAATTTTACAGTACATACTTCAAAATATCAAATCAGTGTGAGTAAAAATATTACTTTTTGTAGCTATAAGAGATTACTATCCAGAGAGACACCTGCGATTTACCAATGTTGCGAACGAGGATGAGATAATAACATATTTGGAGAGTTTTCAGATACATCATCTCATTTGTGGCATACTGCTCTGGCTCGAATATAAACAATAACAGCGCTGATTTGACCAATAATTATGAATAGGATTCCAATGTACTCCCTTTTTTGATACGCATACATATTAATGACTTATACATGTTGATTTGAACAAGGCTTGGTGGCCATGTTGGTGGCGCTATACCTCAACATTGTCCTTGTCTATGTCTCAGACGAATGCAGGCCAAGACTCTTTCATAAGGCAACTATCAAAAGGAACCAAACATCTGTCACTTTCACGTTGACTTTGACAGATGTACCTGCAGCTCCTGGACAGTAGAGTGATGCGTTATACGTTAGGTTAGATGCTGGAGGGTTGGGTTTCTTAAACTTGTTATTTCTTCTAAAATCTTCAGTTGTAGTGATATATGACAGGGTTTCAGGTAGGAACCGTCCATTCGGGTTGATGTACATTAAGCCTGTGTGCGAGTTCAC
>JAMKCH010043416.1:0-12774 GCA_023653785.1 Ophioderma brevispina
TCTAACAGGAAAATCATTATTTTGACCACTCTGGATTATTAAAAAGAAAACACACACACACACACACACACACACAAATTGATATGTTCTTGCAGGTTTTAGACTTTTTCGTGTTCATGCTTAAATTTAACTTAAGTTGTATTCATTATTAGATCTTAGGGATTTTCTTGCCATTGTACTATATTTATCTTGCTTTAATATCTCGCTTTGTAATTTAGTTGTTTTTTAATCATTGTGAAGCGCTTTGAGGTGCTACGTAAGGCGCTATAAAATACGGTTTTATTATTATTATTATTATTATTACACACAGATATTATTTCCTCGGCCTGAACAATAAAGTTATTTTTCATTAGCTTGAAGTCATTGCTTACGAAAACTGTTATGATCATGATGAGTTTCCTTTGAGGAAGGCGTTTTAACCTTAGTAGATGTATTTTCAGCACCAGATAAAACTGCATCATCCACGATGCTTGGTACCTATAGCGTATAGATAAAAAATCACAAATATCAATGCCTTCTAGTTATTACGATTTGTCATCATCATCATCATCATCATCATCATCATCATCGTCATCGTCATCGTCATCGTCGTGGTCGTCGTCGATGATCATCATCGTCGTCGTCACCACCACCACCATCACCAACAACAACAACAACAGCATCACCAACCCCGTGTCAACCAAAACAACCACCACGACCACCACAACAACGGCTTGTATCTAACAGCTGCATCATGTCACGTCGCGTTTAGGTCTACAACTGTGTGCAACGGAATAAATCGCAATACTATGAACGCGACGTAACGTAACGCGACTGTTTGATACAAGCTATAATAAATAGAGTGGTTTTGAGTGGATCTTTGATCGTCTATCTTAAAAATTGATTGTGGTAAAGAACAAAATTCAGGTATATCAAGAACATGCATGACCAACCAACCCCATCTAGAAATGAATAAGACATCGAGATTCCTCATGAATTTCACACTGCTATATTTTCGGGGCACATAATTTTGTTTGTGTTTAATGCAGAGAAATGACGTACCTGCCATCTTTATCATCACAAGAAAGCTGGCGGGTACGTCATTCAATACAGAGATCTGTTAGACTAGCCTTTGTGAATGCATGGGTGCAAATGTTAAAATCAGCGCAATCGTAGTATGGCTCAGTATAACGACAATGTTCTGGCCAAGCTGAAGCTGTATATAGATAAAAAATTAGTTGCATCAAACTGTACTAAAATTTGTCTTTAGACGGAAGTTGTAGATGAGGTGACATGTGCACGCCCGTAACCAGGATTTTTTTTTGGGGGGGGGGCGATTTTTTTTAAAAGGGAACTTTTTCCCAAATTCGGGGGGGGGGCGAATTTGGCAAAAGTGGGCCTTTTTAACCATTTTGGGGGCAAAAAAGCACAAACCCCCTATTTTTGACCTTTTAAGCTAGTTTAGGTGATTTTAGAGACTTTTTTGGAATGGGGGTCCCCCTTGGTTATGGGCCTGGATATGTGATATTAACTTCGGGCAACGAACAAAGGGCATCCCGACAGTATGCGTGCACACCTGCTGAGCTTGCGTTTTTACAATCCTCGCTCAATCACTTACGAGGTTTAGAAAACCGGTGCATGCTTATGCAAATGCGGTAATGCAGTGAGAGCGCCCATGTCCAGCTGTGTTCAGGAATGTGATCGCGTAAGTTCAAAGTCCACTCGATCGATATCGGTCACATTCCTGAACACAGCTGGGTATGAGGGCATTACCGCATCGCATAAGCATGCACCCGGTTTTCTAACCCTCGTAACTATGCTAAGGTTAATTAATGCTGTCGTGGATGGGCATATTCTTCACACCTCTAACATGTCACTAAACCCGGTACTAACTTGTCATTGTAAACATTGATGTCGAATCATCTATTATGATTTGTAAATTTCCATTTTATTGTTTGTTTTAGAGTTTGTGGACATAGCCTGAAAATTTGTTCATGCCATATTCACCATATAGGAAAGCCAGATATAAAAACATATTCCTACATGAGGTAGGACACACCCGGGGGGGGGGGGGCAGTTGTATTCAAAGGTGGATATGATGCGTGAACATGGACTTCCGAAATGCACCCTAAACAAGTATTTTCACCGACTAAAAAACATACCCTAAACAAGCGTTTTTGTCTGTTTTTGCTACCATAAAGAAGTCTTTTTGTCAGTTGTTGCTACCCTAAACAAGTAATCAATGCATAGTGTTGATAAAATACCCTTATTATCTGGCTTTGCTCATGTTGCTTTACTCCCAAATTACAATATTTTTGATGAGTTTGATCTCGCGTACATCACAATTTTCAGAGTTACGAAAAAGCATACCCTTTTTCCATATTTTGCGGTTTTGACAACCCTAATTCAATGTTTTTACTGGCGTTATATCGCCTGTTGGAAAAAGAGACCCTTTTTACGCATTTTCTTGTTCACGTATCATATCCACCTTTGAATACAAGTGCCCCCCCCCCCGGGCGGGACACACACACACACACACACATGAACACACACACACGATTAGGAAAACTGCAGAGTTGCCTCGTGTGGAAAATTATTTCATCTTCTACTCATAATTGAGTTTTAATATAGACAATCAAAGATGCTCCAGAACCATTCAAATACAACCCTAATAATGTTTCGTATTTCTTAGAGCTCAGACTCACTCTCTTCGTGACTGGTGCTGAATGTTAGTGTCCGTGTCCTTAAAAAAATGTAAAATAAAATAAATGAGGTAATTGCTTTGTCGGGTAAGTATTTATTTATAACATATTTATGTCTACATGTAGACTGTTTGACACGTTTCTTATGAAATCGTTCATTTACATTAACAATAATTGCATTGTTTTACAGGTTTATCTTTCCTAGATTTGCCTCGTATGTTCTGTATGCCAATATAGGCCAGCTAAAATAGAGTAAATGACGCCTTAACCCAAAACTAATTGCAACAGAATCATCTTCTCCAGAATTGTATTTAGAAAACCTTTAAAAACAACATATCAAACGTTTACCAAAATCAAAAGAGTGGAACATATATTTTTAAGGGGGTAAGGTTTATACAGGGGTCAAAATATGAAATGGATCAAAATACGTCGGAAAGTATACCAACGTGTTCGTCACCTTTCCAGGATTAAAAAAAAGTATAGTTTGCCCTATCTGCAGGTTGTAGTTCAATAGTTATGAGTCAAAATAGGTTCAAGGTCACAATGGGGGTGACTTTTCAGATATATCCGTTCGTTATAAATATGGTGTCAAATTGTTCGTCTAATGGTACAGGAGCCAAAAATATACTGTTTGCACCATTTATGATATTCATTGCATAATTGGAACGCAAAATGTGACTGGGGGCTACAGGGTCTATGGGAGGTCAAGAGTCATAGCACTGTAATTCTTATATAGAACGTTCAAACAATGAACCTATTTACATTTACTTATCTAGTGGGACCAATTGAACAATTTAAAACCAGTCCGATCAAAATCGGATCATTCTATAAATTTTACCCCAGGATGACCTTGAACTGTTATGTGCCTATTGTACTGAAACTACAAGTCATAGATAGGACAAACTATACCTTTTTTTAAACCTTAGGAGTAGCCCAATAAATTGCTACATCATTTAAATCAATTCGAACAATTTTAATTTTTACCCCTGTACAAATGTTGCCCCCTTATTTCAACATGTTCCACTTGGTTGATTTCGGTAAACTTTTAATATATTATTTTTGGACAATTTCACAGCATATTAACACCAAAATTGTTTCTGTTGCAATTTGTTTTGGGTGAAATCATAAAATGACTGGACTAATATCTTGACAAATGTGTTATAGACCGTATTCAATAGCCAGCCATGTTGTTGGACGCATTCCAGTACTACAATACATTCACCTGTCAATGATCCCTGTGCAATCGCTATACATGGATCGATTGACAGCTTAATGTATTGTAGTCCTGGAATGTATGCATCTTCTCCACCAACATGTCTGCTGGCTGACGTCATATTGAATACGGTCTGTTGCTTACGGAGGAATTGTACAACGGGTTGCACGTTTCTTGCCATAATTCGGTTAGTAACGGTCTTGAAGATATGTAAAAGGCGAACATTAGAAAAAAGAGGCATGATGCAAGGCGCAATTATTATTAAAGGAGATTTCGTGATCCACAGCCTCGTCCCCCGACTTACCTAAAAAAAGGTTGAGATTTTTGTATCAGCTGGGACCGTTGGCAAGTATAGGATGTTTGCCCAATATGACGTGCACATTCGATCATCTCTGCAAAACAAATTCGCAATTTTGTATTTTCTGGCCTAAAAAGGACAGGAATTACAGTACAGTGGTCTACGGGACCGTGGAAATCTGCATTTGCTCAAAGGAAATGGAAAACAAATGTTATTAAAATCATAAAATTTTGTGAATAAGCTTTTCTCTAAGACTCAAGCGAAAACATGGACATTTTGATAACTCTGAATTTTACACTTGCGTACATAAGAGTCCGTTACTATTAGGCGCGTCCAGGGAGGGGCGGAGGGGGGCGCGCGCACCCCCGGTTAATTCTGCAAATTCTTGGAAAATCAGCCTTTTGAGACTTTTTGGACCAGTATAGCTTTCAGCCCCCCGGTTTAATTTGACGTTTTTCAATCCTGGATCCGCCCCTGCTTTAAAAGGTGCATCTAACAGCTGACCGTCAGACCAAATTTCCCCATTGAAATCACACAGGGTTGTCTGGTCTGAATTGAGCAGTTAGAAATGTGACCCCAAAAAGCTCGTGTTTGGCTGAAAGTGTGAGCCAATCATCAAACTGAGGTTATTTGGAGATTCGCCAGTGCCAAAAAAAAACTACTTGCTACCTTTTTGTACCTTTTCCTTTTATGCTGGGGAAATACTCTGGCAATACGTTATGAAACAATTACAACTTATAAGGGCGCTATACCATATGCCGAACTGGCACGTTTCACAAAATTTTGCTGCTCAACACCTGCAAATATTTGCGTTTCCATAAGTCAGATGATGATGATGATGATGAAGAAAATACGGGTTTGATGTAACCAGTCGCTTCATGGTTGCGAAAATGGCATGTTATTGGCTGCCTTTTACTACATAAACGTATAACTTTAGTTCGCAAAATAAAATACAAATCATACATTTGTTACCGAGAAAATTAGCCTGGGTCCACTTAACCTCAGTTATGCTTTTACGGGATGGTCGGTTGCTTCAGTACAGTAATTTTCCGCGTGTGACCTATGTCCTATTATGGTTACTCAAGCTACTTCTAAATACAAATGATAAAATAAATGTTTTATTAACTAATTATATGTTGATATGTAAATAACCTAAACTCTGCAATCCATTCCATGTAGAAACGAATGGTAAAATTATATAGTTCTCAAAAATGTAAAAAAAAAAAAAAACCTTTAAAATGAATGAAACCCCATTGTTTCTATATAATTAGTTTGCGCTATTCTTAACTCAAAACTAGCAATAGTTTAATTTTAGTGCACAATGTACACATTTTCAAATTTAGTAGTAGTAGTAGTAGTACAAATTCTTATGTGAAAAATGTTTTTGAGGGGCCTCCCCCTTATGAACCATCGAGAGCGTTAACGAACTACCAACGTTATTGCTATCAGTCGTAACGTAACTCGGGCAATTTAGTTTGTTGATTTTTATCAGCCTGAAAAGAAATACCTAGAACAGTCTTTTTTCTTTTTGACATTTTAAACTTAAATTACCTTTTATAACGTCGCAAGGCGGGAAAACCTTAACTTTAAGAGCAAAATATCACATAGAGGACAAACGGTAACAGAAATAACCTCAATGTAACATTTTTGGGAAGACAACAGAAAAACCAAAACGAAAAATTTGCTGTGATGCCTTTCCCAGGAAGGTTTCCTTTCTACATATATTTAGATATTATTTACCCCGATTCTGAACAAACGCCCTAAATGATTTAACTATCATATTTTGTTTTGAAATTCAAACTAGAACCCGATGTGATGAAAATTCACATATGAGGTTTAGCACTGGGGCCCACATTTTATACATATGTGGTTTGCATTTGACCTCTGGAGTTACATACGAGTTGTTTTCCCGCCCAGCAACGATAAGAAATTTGTATTGATATACTGAGCTAGGTAGCCATTAAAAGATATTACATAAAACAGTATCGGGACAAGTTACCAAAATTGCGTGTGGAAACCAAAATGGGAACTTTTAAATATGAAATAGATCGCCAAAGGCCCATGCGCTATTTGAAATTAAAGCTGCGCGTTGGGTGTTTGCATGTTGTCGTTAACACCCATCGTTGTTACAACCTCAATAATTAGCGATCATCATGGATGGGGTAAATATCACAATATTCATCGTTTCCTGTCATCAAACGCAAGTTTGGTTTGGAATGATACTTGCTGGTGAGTGTATGCAAGTGCCACGAACATGATGATCATAACTCGAAACAAGCACCTTTAAAGCAATAAAACATTAACAGCACATGTTTTGAAGAGCGCCCAATTTTGGTATTTTGATATTTTTGAACAGTTAAACCCCCCCCCCCATGGGTAATTGTACTAAAATTCTGGAAAACGTAGAGCTCAAAAATCTCTCTATGTCGCAAAAAAGGAATTTTGTAATTAGAATAATTAATACGAAATATTTCAAAGGCTGCTGGAAAGTCCTTCCAATTATGAAATAGGCCGGGAATTGCGGCATGTACGTGTTTACGCTCATTCATTAGTGTTCCGCGTTTGGGAAAGTAAAGTTAGAGATCATTTTGGACATGAAACGGACATAAATTGGACGTTTTCCAGCTGCGCCATTAAATTACAATCATGGATCCCGATTCTTATTACAATACCGCTTCTTTTCTGACAAAACAGATTTCGAGCATTACCGCTCCCACAGGTGTCGTTTATTTAGACAATACCAAAAACAACTCTGCCAAAAGATTTCAAATTCTCAATTTTTTTTAAATGGGAGCAGAGAATTTCAAAAGTGCTATTATGCTTCAAACTTAGCGGAATGCGTTACTTGGCTCATATGCGTTATCAGTTCGTGGCTCAGAACTGCATCGGCATATCATTGTCTGAATATTTTTCCCGATATACCTCGATATATCTGAGACCTGCTGTTGCACTTCAGTTGTAATAATGTGCATTCAGCTTCGCGGAGTTAAACACATTGTGGCACCAGAAGGTGGCAGGATTGATTGGATGAAGCAAGTGATCTCTTCCACTATATGCAGAGTAGAATATGGCTAAATGTATATATTAGACATTTTTGATACCGTCATAGAAGTGAGGTTGAAATTTGAAGTCAGGTTGGGGTAAGAGGGTTAGGTTTTATGGTTAGGTTGGGGTTATAGTAAGGGTTAAGAGTAAGGCTTATTCGGTTAGGACCTTTGGGTCTAGAATTTCATAATTACTTAAAATGCTTCGTTATTCCAAGAATTAGAATTACCCCTCAAAAGTATTACAGAAAATATGTCAGTAAAAGGGGTCACCTAATAGAAACATGCATCATGTAAATTCATTGTACCGATTCCATTTTGACCCCCTTTAACATCGAACAACTTTTAATCGAAAATGGAGGGAACACCCCCAGCGATCCTCTAAAAGAGAAGAAAAGGAAAGGAGAAGGTTGCCCCAGCTGTCCCCCCCCCCCAATTCCAAAATATCACAAATATTTGGGCTTCCCCTCAAGCCAAATTAGTTTTGTTCCTAGCCTAACCACCGTTAATTCATGACTGTAATTGTGCCAACAGTACTGGTGATCAAAATGTGTAAGATAATTTGAGAAAACACGAGGGGGGCCATGGGCCATTCCCCACGTTTGGTCTACCAGTATAAGGGGAATTTGCAGTCGGGGAGCTGAAGGTGGTCAAGAAAAAAATTGGTAGGGATCGATTCCCTAGCCACAGCACCATAAACTTACAGGTCATCATTTGAATTAATTGCTATACTTAACCCTCCAAAAATACCTTTCTAATAGCTAATAATCCAAGAGCATCCGGGGGCTTCGCAATGGGAACTCCGAGCAGGGGGGCTTGTCATGCACCGCATGCCCCGTAAAGCATTGGCTTCTTAGCCTATACTGTGTATTAGTTCCCATTCGGCGGTACCAGACTTATAAGCCCATATCATGAGCAAAGTTAGAAACCCGTCTTTTTCTTGAATTGGTTACCATTTACCCCTCAAAAGTGGTAATCGTGAAGGTTTGAATAGCGAAATCCAGAGCGCGGGGGCTTCGGCCCCCCTGGCCCCCAGAAGGGCTAGCTCCGCACCACAACCATTAAATAAATTGGCGCTAGTCTGATAGCAAATTCTCTTGGCGTAAAACGAAGCTTATACATGTGTTACTGCCCGGCTAGTTGAAGAAAGTTAGAAAACAGGTCTTTACGCGGGCCTTTCTTTGAGTTGGTTACTATTTACCCCTCAAACAGTGGTCATTTTGAAGGTTTGAAGAAGCTTAAATCCAAGAGCTTCCGGGGGCTCTCCCCCTGGACCCCGGTAGGGGATTCTTTTCAACCTGCACCCGCCAGGGCCTAAAGCGGTCCCTGTACCCCAACCCGTTCAGGGCTTCCGGTTTGTGTCAAGGCAATTGCGGTGTGCAGTTCAAAACGATCAAGAAAAAATGGTCTGTTAGAGCATCTATAGACCAATCGTCAACGGCCCTGGCCCGAACCGTGCGCCGCGTTAGTGTATTGTTTGATTCGCTCAACACGCGGCCAAGATGAACGCGGACGGCTGGCAGAAAGAACCAGGTGCGGCACGGGGACATACCACACACCCCCCCCCCCCCCCCCCCCCCCCCCGACAAAATGTCTAGCGGCGGCCTGTAGAGATTCACCAGTTCTGTGTTGTTGCAAAGCAGAGGGGCCTCCTATCCTTCTATTCAGTGTAAACTTATGTACGTACCCTTTCATATGCTAACCTTCGGCCTTCATATTGTGTTTCTATGTACCTTCGTACGCGTCGTGCTTCTCGTGAATGTTTGTAAGCTTCACTCAATTGCTAAGGATATAAAGAAAGTTAGAATTTATTGATGTAATCGTAGGAGGCAAACATTTTTACAATCAGCTGTCCATTTAAATATTGAAAACCATGATTTTTAAAGTGCTGTATTGTTAATCTTTAAACATATCCTTAACTGAAAGAGTTCATGAAGCTTAGAATGTTTTCTTTGGTTCACAAATAGGTAAATTTCGTTCGAATTTCTATTTGTTTCAAATTCAGCCTGCTTTATATTGAAACACAAATAATTTAAATTTACATTTGCTTCCACTTCTGAGGCGTTTCTGTAACCATACACCAAGTAACAAGTCATTTGTAATTTATTGTATTATGATAATTGATAATTGGAAATCTCTCTGTGTGTGCCTTTAATAGTCAAGTTCTCTTTAATAGTCAAATTTCTCCATATCAATATATTCAATGGTTTCAGTGGTCTCACCTTAATCATAATGTCCGATTCCACTTCTTTCCAGGGTTTGACGACGAGTAGAGAAGTGTAGAAATCGGCTGGATTATAACGATCAGGACATACTAAGCCCTGACTGCTGAAATACTCCAATGCTTCATCTCTTGGACCGTGATAGACTAAACGACCTTCGGTGAGTAAAATAAGCCTGTTGTGTAAATGAAACGTCGCATATAGTGCAAGAAAATGAGATAATGGTTTGACCTCAAAATAATTGCAACAGAAACATCTTTGGTGTTGTTATACTTAGAAATAATGAGAGAATAACATATCAAAAGTCTAGAAGTATGAGTTGTAGGGAACGTGTATTTGCAAGGGGAAAAGTTTGTACAGGGGAAAATATAAAGTAGGTATAATTGTACTGAAATCTATACCAACATTTTGGCCATACCCTAAGGATTAAAAAAAGTATAATTTGCCCTAAATATGGGTTTTAGTTTAATAGTTATAAGGCAATAAAGGTTCCAGGTCATCATGGGGTAATATTTTCAGAATGTTCCGATTCTTTTCAAAATGGACCCAAATTCTTCATATTGTCCCAAAGGACCAAGGATAATACTAGTCTTGCACTTATTTCACCATTTGGTCACGTAATTTGGGGTCAAAATGTAACAGTGGTCTACATATCCTATGGGGTCATTAATACTTACCATCCTATTTACACACTAAAACGTCAAATGCAGAGCAAATATGCATTTTCTGTTATAGGATATCACCAGACAAACAATTTGAGACTACTTTTGTCGAAATCGGATCGCTCTGAAAAAATTATCCCAGGATGAACTTGAACCGTTATGAGCCTATATTTCTTAACTAATGACCGTACATATATGACCAACTATACCTTTTTTAATCCTCATGATCAAATAAATAAGTTGGTGCAGGTTTCAAAACAATTAAAGCTGTTTTACTTAATAACTTTTGAGCTCCCTGTACAAAGACTTGTCCCCCAATTTTAACAGTTCGCCATTGTTGATTTTTCTAGACTTGACACATTCTTCTGTGAGAATTTAGAAGTTGATAACACAAAATCGTTTTCTGTTGCAATTTTTTAGGTAAAAAAAATCTAGCACTAATAGGAATGCTTAGTAGGAGTTTTAGTACAATTATATTTGTATGATCCTTCAAATTCGTTGAGACCCTTGCACAACAAACCGAATTCTTTACAACATCATTATATTAATATTGTGAAAAGAAGCGCGCCACTGCTTATATAATAATTTACCTTGGTTTGGGTCACTTTAATAGGCACTTTACTAAAGCACAGAAAGCTTGCCCTGGGCCAAATTGTCTCAATTACATTCATTCTCATTGCTCATAAGAATTTCGTAGACACTTAGTACAATTTGGTTTCTGCAATAGATTAAAGTCCATATTGGCAAATGTCAGTGGTGTAAGTTCTGCATCGCTTTTAGTCCCTATTATGGCGCTGCTAATATCCACAAGGCAACACCTTCTTTAAAAACATTTCCAATCCATGACCTAGTTTCCATTATACCGTTTGCTAGTTCCGATATTCCGATTTTTCATTCACCACTTCAACTGGGCTGTCGGAACCTTGTGTCCCAGCGCATTGCTCTTTCCGGGTTGCCCACCACTATTGTACATGTACGACCCCGTGCAGTCATTGGTTGGAATCGATCACCGACATGCATTATGTATGGTGTAACATCGTAATTCAGTCATGTGGCTCGATTTGTTGGTGGTTTGATGATTCGTGGCCTTTGTTTTCAGGTCGTTCAAGAAACCTAACGTAACCCTACGTGTATACTAACCAATTGCTTGTCTTCACATAATTCTTGACGTTTTATACCAGTTGGACAGTGCTTTTAAAAAAATTGGCCAATTCAGGGCCTTCAGATTTGCACTTAGATTTTCGACTGACTTTCGAGAACGGATCCCTAATCAGCAATTAGGTTTAACGTATAATACCTATCAAACAATCTGATACATCTGATGAACATTGGTGCATGCACACAGGACTGCATAGCCACGTCTGGCAAGATTGGCAAGATTCAATATTAGCATGCGGCATGAAGGCATCCAGACCTGCAGTTGGTTCCATTCTAATAACAAACTCTGCGTATCCAAAAGCTGAAGCAAATCAGACGGATCACATTATTCCCGAATAATATCTATTGGCATAACATAGATGTTCTTCTTGAAACAAAACTAGTTCTCCGTGTTTTAATTGCATGCTAGATTTCAGAAAATAGAGTTTGATTTAAAAATGCTTGACTAGTGAGAAATTGAAAAAATCTATTCCAAAGCTACCCGCACGCTATTGCTGAGTCGCTTTTCTTTCCCCTACTGATATCTTCTCTCGCCAGTCAAGTCTCTCCTGAGACGTCAGCACAAGCTGAAGACCAACGATGTCAGATTGGAACGATTCTTTTGTTACTTCACATTTTTGTTTACTAGCACAAACACGTATACATTTACTACTTTGCAAGCTTCTACTACTACCAACTACAATACTACTCATATCATCATCAATCATCATCATCGTCATCATCATCGTCCCACATCCATCATCCTCACACATCCGACACTATCAAGTGATTTTTGCGACAATAAGACCAAAATCATGCCTAAAAGGAGCAACGTCGTATATTTTAGTCATTACTCTTACTCTCCGTACGGACCCTACTACAACACGTATTGAATGGAGAATCATATCTTTTAACCTGAACTGCTGTTTCTCGGGTTCATTTTCTGTCCTTTTTTCAGTTGGAATATAAAGATTTCTATAGACTGGTCCTCCACTTTTAAGCTGTTGTTTCCTGCACTTTTCAATATTCTCATGTCCGATAGCGTCGTCACGTCAACTAAAATAATCCCTGAAATCTCAAAATTAGAGAAAGTATCCCCGTATCTTCGGGTACGGTCACAACATATCACACAAACCAGAAGTGTGGGGTGTTGCAAAACATTGATTATTTTTGACAACTTACCTCAGTTAAGACTTCGTTGACTCTATGGCAGATGCGCGATTCGTTTATTGTAACTGTCTTGCTGAGTAGCATCTGGTCCTACTGTTAAAGACATGTGGGAGAGTTTCTATTAATTTAAGTGAATCATTATCTCCTAACTTTTATTAGGAATCGAGAGTAGGACCATATATAGTAAAAACATATTCCTTTATGGACAGGACTTTTTTGCATAAACTAATGCTGGGTCATGTCCATGTTACAGCTCGCGTCCATTTAATATTGAACAAGACATGCATTTTCACAATGGTCAATAGATACCACTGAACAAGTTCCGACTGTTCATAACTTTAGACCCA
>JAMKCH010043417.1:0-55690 GCA_023653785.1 Ophioderma brevispina
GCGGCCGACAGCGTGTGTGTGTGGCGTGGTGAACTTACCAGAGAAACTTATTCCTGAGTGTATTTTTAAGTATAACGAGACATTCTGAGAGTATTTTTACATTGCGGAGTATTTTTCTACAATTATTATGTACTAGAGTTACTACGTTACGAAGTTTCCTATAACGGAATAACTGTAATCTAGTATTGAGTTTTATTCCGTTAAAGAGTAGAAAAGAGGATTTTTCTAGTTTAGTAACTTTTCTAGGGCCTGCGCCTCAATCTTCTTGGCTAATAAAAGTGAGTTTAACTCGAAAAAAATAGAAAAAATCTTTTAAAAATTGTCTAAAAAAAGTGGCTTTTTTAAGAAAAAAAAAATCACAAAACTATATAGGTTTGAAATTCGTCCAATATGTTTTTACAAGTGTATTTGTCTTAAAAGTCTAAAAAAGTGACTTTTTAGTGTGATTGTGTGTTGTGTTGGTGTGTGTGGGTGTGGGTGTGTGTGGTGTGTGTGCGTGCGTTGCGTGTGTGTGTGTTGTGTGTGTGTGTGTGTAGAAACAACTGACGAAAGAACTTATCAACGAAAACCATTTTAAATTAATAAGCTTTCTGCTTGTATATTTTGCCGGAATTTTTATTATTAACACTGATTACATTGGACGGGACTCAACAAAACAACAATGTCTCTCTTTTTCATTTTAACAGTTATGGATTTGGTTTCGAAAGTGTAAGCGGTGATTTTGAAGTTGTTCAACGGGATGATGCCGAAAATGCAATCATTTCCTCCCCCGGAATTATTATGGAGGACTGCATTCAGAGTAAAGACATTTCACCTTTCGACTAACTGCACCAGAGCTAGAGCATTGTCCTAGCACAGTGTTTGTATGCAACATAAATGCTAAATGTTGGACTCAGAATGTAACAGATATCGTAAGTTGATTCGAAAATTGATCGAAAATTATTTTGGTAGAAGATTACGTTTCCTTACCCATCACCACCCTCCTTTTCCCCTGAAAATTGCTTGACGGAGAGACCGAGAGAATTCGAAGTGTGACTTTATTAATAAAATAGATATATAGATATGATATTATGTGAATGACATTCCAATTCATTCTAGTTGTAGATTGACCCAAATTGTTTTTCACTTTTTTTAGAGAGGAGCAGAATATCATGGGGCCTTATTTAAGGAATTCGTTTACAACCCCAACTACAGAAAAGGGTGACACTTTTGTAGTTAGTATGTACCCTCTACATCAATGCTAGGTAGGTAGTTACTCTCAAATTGTGGTATCAACTTTTTTAAATAGGGGCCAATTTCAGTTTACAACACACGGGTCAACTTTTAAAATGCCCAATCATGTGTTAAATGTATGCCATATTGTCCATCTCATCATAAGCTTCCCAAACTGTATATCTTGTACACCTACGACATTGGTTTTGGAGTTAAAATGGCTAAACTGGTAAAAAAAAGACCTTTGTACAAATCACCATTTTTGTCATTTACACCCAATTATAGATCCCAATAAGCTATACCTAAAGGGTAGCCACTATAGTAATCCCCACTGAATACCCTGGGCATGATAAATTTACCACCAAGTAATAAAACCCGTGTCTAACCTCTTTTAAGCAGATACCTAAATGACGATTAGGCGACGAAAAAGAAACCCTGTTTTAACGGGCGAGAGGCCCTTTCGAGTAGGGTCGTTCGGTCGGGCGATTGTTTTCGTTTTTTTCTTGTTTTTTTTTCTTTTCTGGACTCAAAATTGGCCTAAAATAGCCACAAAATCTGAAAATGAAGAGATAAAAATGAAATTTTTTTACAAACCAATTTTTCTAAAGAATCGATAAATTTGGGCTACAAACATGATGATTTTACAATGATTTTTGGAAAACTAAAATAAAAAAAAATCTGCAAAACTGAAAATCCAGGGTCGGTCTGGCCGAAAAACTTTTTTTTTATTTTTATTTTCGTCGCCTATCACAATGAACAAACAATGGACGCCGATGAAAGATTCCTCTGAGCACCAACTTGCAGGGTAAAATACCTGTGGTATGTGAACGAATTTGAATTGGTGGCCAATCTACTAGAGGTTAAAATACCAATAATTCCCAAATTGAGATTTAAAACATAGAATCCATACAACGCTTCATATGAAATTATTTTGCACTACATAACACACAATCAACTTGAACGTATTTCAAATGTTGAAATATAATTTTACAACAAAATTGCCTGAACTTGTCCCACTAGGAAAACAATACCTCTACATAGATACATAACACCTGACCTAAAAGGCAAAATGGGAGAGTGGGTGGGAAAGTTTTGACGTCATCAAAAGCAGGGCCGTAGCCTGGGGGGGGGGGGGGTTGCCCGGGGGTGCGACGCACCCCCCCACCCAATGACAAAGGTCCGCTTTATGATTTGAAGGTCTGCTTTGTTCAATTTGAAGGTCCGCTTTTGTGATGTTGAAATTGGGCGCTTGTCTAAATGTTGTTTGTGTAATGGTTGTGCGGCATGTTATATGAAGGATAAGCGTTGTTTAATTGCCATTACGCACTGGCTTATTGACTTTTTTTGCAACGCCGCTTCGATGATAGTCATTAAACTTAAACCCTAGACTGAATCCTTCAGTCTTCTAATATACGCCCCCCACGCGGCCGTTACACGTGCTGCTATTCGAGGACGAACATCATACGTGCTCAGAACGTGGAGGGGGTTTTTGTCATGAATAATCATGATAATGTAAACTACGTAGTTTTGGTTCGCAAGCGTCAGTGTTGGAAAATGGCTGGGCGCACGTGGGTGATGCAAACAATTACAACTGCAAATTGTTCATTTCATGATTTGTTGTACATGTCATGATTACCACTGGGCAAAAAGTGACAAAAGCTTGACCAACTGGCATTTATATGGGCGTGGAATTCTCTGGGGGGTTAATATTTCGAACCGATCTTAGCCGCCCATCAGCACTAAAAATTTTAGTGTGCGTTTCTAAACTAGTTTTTTCGTCACGGTGTAACCTTGTTGGTTTATGTTTTTAAATTTCAAAGGTCATGGCCCAGGTCATGGGGAATTCCCGGAAAGCCCCGCCGCGACTTGTTTTATAAGTCTCCGGTCGCAGTGATTTATTGACTCAGTCAAAATTAGACTTGGGCCCAATAATGTCAGCTTACATGTCAATATGCTGAGCTGAGCCTAGCCAAAAAAGAAAAGCCTTCGTCGTAGGTGTCAGACTAGCATGGCCCTGGACCACGCCTATGTTGTTTTGTGCCTACAACATGTCCTAGTGGAGTGAGAAGTAGGAAGTCACACGGCTAAACCCAAGCAAGTAGACGACTACTAGCATTTTCCAGTGCGTTGGTTAACAGATATTTGTTGTGAGTGATTAGTGTATTAACAATTCAGTCAGTCATTGGTTTTGAAATTATACAACCCGAATTTGGATCCTTAAAATCAAGTCTAGCATGGAAACAGAGGGAGG
Organism: Ophioderma brevispina; assembly: GCA_023653785.1. Taxonomy (NCBI): domain Eukaryota; kingdom Metazoa; phylum Echinodermata; class Ophiuroidea; order Amphilepidida; family Ophiodermatidae; genus Ophioderma; species Ophioderma brevispina. The sequence goes on from JAMKCH010043417.1 coordinate 3,464, forward strand.
ATGTTCAGACCTCAAAGTCCAATTGCAACTGTTGAACAGATCATAGGCAGATGTATTGATGTCTACCAGGCCCGACTAAGTGAACAAGAGCATAATATGATGCTAGCGTGTTGTAAGTTAGTATATGGTAATATAATGTAACAAAGAAAAAAGCATTTCCACAGTAGCTTTGACACGTCATAGCCCAGGCGGGGTGTCTAGTCAGAGCAACCCTCGGACTATCTCCACAGCTGAAGTGGCGGTGCCCATTGATCTTTTGAGGGCGGGCACAAACCGACCGAATAATTTTCCCCCGAATCAGTTGGGCATAGCCCGGATTTTGGAGATTTGTACTGACACAACATTTTAGGGAGTTGCATTCGAAATTCTGAAGGGGAAGGGGTGAAGTGTTGCGGGATGTTGTTTATGGGCGGTAGTAACTTTGATGGAAAATTGACATGGACACAGTGTGAAAGTTACATGCACAGGAATGTAACATGGGAATATTGATACTCTCAACTGTCCTGGATCGGGGAACATTAGGCTAGGGAAGGGTCAGCTCAATTTTATTAGCACAATCACAAGTTTTAATTTCGATGAACATGCACGCGGCATGCAGGATACAACAGTTACATGCACAGAGAGAAAGTTATGCACCCATGGATGCCATGTGTGCACATGGGTAATTTGAAGCCTGGGCAAACTTCATACAGACCTTCAAGGACCAGACATTTGTATGTTTTTGCCATAGCCCAAGGGTACTTACAAAATGTTATGGTACTAGTACTATAAACCAAACAATATTAGCTTGTAGCATAAAAATGGGAAATAGGTCAGCCAAAATAGGTTGCAGATCTGAGGTGGAGAAAAATCAAGGTTTCTAATTCCAAAATTGAAGGTTTGATGATGTGAAAGATGGGGTCGAGGCTGAGAAATTGGGTGTGCCCCTTAAGCATGTGTTAAAGAGACACGGCACATTTGAAAAAAACAGTGCGCCTCTAAAATTTTTTCAAGAATTTATATTTGTGCATGGTTGTAAGAGCTTTAATTTACGTAGCCACTCACCTGGAAATTTTTTAAAGCCCAAATCGGGCCCGCGTTTATGGGTAAAAAGAACGATTTATAATTAATGTAGCCGCGACATTAATTCAGCGACCCAACGCGGAAAAATGGCGTGCAAACACAAGAAAACAACATGCTCGAGTGGATTATCACGGCATGCACCTTTCTTGACCGGTCTGACTGTGACTTGTGGTTTTGAATATCAATGACTACAAGTCTATGATATTTATGTAAAAAAGACACATTGTTGATTTAAATTACGACAAACTTAAAAGTTAGCCTAAAATCCCTGGATGCTTTAGCCTCTTATTAATGTCCCATCTGTTTTGGGGCATGTTATTTTATGTGTAAAATATATTCTCTATTCTGCTTACTGGCATGGCCTAGACTATCATTTGCAATCCACATTAATTGTGAAATCATATATCTGAAAATAGGCCAGTGCCGCTTTAAGGGAGCTAAATTTTACGTTGAAGTGGCACTGGAACATTTCAGAAATTTCTTCAATTGCTCACAAATGATATTATCGATAACATACCAACAACTTTATAAATTTCAAAACATTCAACAAACGCAGGACTGACTATCAAAGGGCGTGTTCCGATGTTTTTAGGGCCCCATCTGATTTTAACAGGAATGAGTATTTTTATCAGTCCTCCGGAAATTTCAGCTTCCAACTCCATTTATTTTGCAGATTACTGGACAAAAAACTGCTGTAATTAATGTTAACGATCAAATATTAGCACATCAGTAGTGAATAGGGATTTGCACTATGCATTATCGGTCTAGCATCAAAACCGCAAGTTTGTGTCCCCACAGTAAGTGTTGGTCAACTATACAAAGGTCCGGCTCCCATAAAGTGAAAAACATGATAGATAAAAATCAGAACAAAAGCCCTTTAACGAACTAACAGCAGTGCTCTCCTTAATCACTATCCTAATCAACACAGGAGAGTGATTTGAAGCTCTCCGTAAACTGATCCATAGTCTCTCCTTACATCTATATTTTTGACCATTTTTACCTTGAAGTGGTTTTGGCAGGATAATTAAGGCTCCTTGCAAGGACACAGACATGTATAGTTTAGTAGTTTGATCTTAAGATCTTCTGAAATGTCGTGACATTTTTTTTAGCGATAATCTATTCCTCCCGTAAAAGTTAAGAGAGGTCTTGTCACTCCTGTGCGCATTTAAAAGTCCTGCAAATGTGTCTATTACATGAATATCAGAGGAGTCATATGAAACCATACAAGTCACAAGACCGGTCAAACAGGGTTGAACAATGGGAATCAACTCCAGCCGGTGTGTTCTTGTACATGCATTTCCGTCTCTGTGAATAAAAGCTCCTGAGTCATTTTTTTTTTACCCAAAATCTGTCTGTTACCATAAGGGCGCTGATTTTGGGCTTAATCAGTTCAGGTGGAGGCTTAATAAAAATATAAAAATTTAAAACCATGTAGAATACGTCAATTTGAAAACATTGGAACGATCTGAAGGTTGCACTTATTAAGTAATCTTTAGAACTACACTTTCTGTGTATGTTCGATTTTTTTCCAAAAATTTGACCAAATAACCATACTGGTAATTTGGTAAATACCAGTATTAACCGCTGAGTATTGACCGCCACCCTGCATGCTTGAAACGTTACCCACAAATGGACATTTGTTACCGACCAATAATTGTAGGGAAATTGGGGCATGATTATGATTGTTTGGCTACATCAATGTTCGAAATTACAAATGAAAAACCCATGCACCTGTACATGTGACATGTACAAAAATACTTGTTACATGGCAAGTGCAAAATTTCCTTTTGGACAAATAACACAATGAGAGATCATAAATACAGTAATTTTACCTATAATAATAAGGTGAGAGTTATTGACCTTATTATTTAAAATTTACAACATCTCTAAGTTGAAATTGAGTGTGTTATTGTGTTCACCAGGTATCAATTTCGCACTCATGGCTAAAAATTTGTACATTGCCTGCACATTATGCAGGTAAAGGAGTGAAAGGCTGAACATGCTAGCCAACAAGTTGCATGCATTTTTGCATGTGGCATTTCGAACACCGTGCTTACATTATATTTTTACGTAGCAGGACAATGTAAAAATTGGCACGGGCATGTGTTGGCACCAGCCTTTTTTTATTTCACTAGCAAATTTATCACACGATTGCCATAAGTGCCAGTGAGACGGGTTAGGCTCTTATTTTTAATACAGTTGTTAGAAGCATACAAATTGCCATGGTTATTGTTTTGGAAGGCAATTAGGCAAGTGGGTTTCTGTGATCTTCTGAGAAGTTGTTGCCCAGGTGGCAAGCGGACGTATCGCAATGTGTGTGTTAATTCTTAGCATAGGGTAATAGTGTCCCCTAGGTTCGCATGTGTCGGCAGAAGCCTTTTTTTTTTAATTTAGGCCTACATAGTTAAATCTGAATGCTGTCAGAGAATTTACACCTTGTCCTTTAATAACATTGAAGTTCATTACCTTTCAAAAGAGCTTGCTTCAGGTTTAGCCTAGGGGTGGCTAAGTGTAGGCCTAGGCAGTAGGCTCTTCACTTAATGAGGTAGAAGAAATTAGAAGACGCAGAGGGTTGTATAGGCTTAGGCACGATTTGTCGTGCTTTAGGCCTAGATTAATTGTGTCTGCCAAAGCATATCTTTTGCTTTTATCACTCCAATTTTAAGGCTAGCTATGTACCAGTACTTAAATAAAAGTCACCACCATGCACACATATTGGTCGTCAGCTTAATGATGGTGGTCATACTAGCTTGTCGGCTGTCGCAGTGTCGCACGGACAAGTAATTGCGCAAAAGCGGCAGGCGTTAGTTCAACACGGGACCATAAAACTTGCCTGTCGCGCGACAGGCTGCGACCATGCTGCGACAAGCCGATTACATCGATTGTTTGTCGTGCTTGCTCCCGACGCAGACAACGAAGAGTGACTTTCCTTGAACTCAACTTTTCTGCGACACCATCCGATGCCGTAAAACAAACTGGACCAATGAAAATGAAAATGCACGAAGTATTACATTAAAAATTAGTATTTGTTAAACTCCTCCGCAGCGATGATGGGACATCGATAAAAATGATTCATTTTGGGATGTGGGTGAGACTATTCCAACGTAAACAAAATGGAGCCATGAGGTTGAGCTGTCTGCCGCAAAACCCACGGAAAAAAGTTTGAACTACTCGCGACAATGTCGCGCGACACGCGGACAGCCAGCACTTTTGTAGCGGCGACAAAAAACAGCAAGTAGCGTGACAACACGACAACTTGAGGTTTTGCGACACTGCGACAGCATGACAAAAAAGTATTGAAGCCAGCATTAGCGCTATCCTTATGATCTGCTAGTTGAAACAAAATAACGAACTGAATTATAAATGCATAATAAAAACCAGTTCAAGATTGTAGGCATATTCCAACATAGTTTGCAAAATTGCTTCACTTCGTGATAAAATAAAAATACTATTTAAAAAAAAATTAGAGTTATAACACTAGCAACCATCAGTATTTTAAGCCTGTGAATAGAACAAAGCCCCCAAAAGTGATCATGTTGCGACACAATGTTAAGCGATAAAACTAGCGATCACAGCTGCGATTGTGCACATTTTATTTTTAATCATTTGTTCATTAAAGTGATCATATACCATTACTCAATTTTGGCCAGAACGTGTATAACATTTACTCTGGGCCTAGCCCTTTGAATTTAACAAAAGTTTGGCTACAGGCATGGCACACGGTGTGGTTACTGTGATGAATTGTCTATGACGTAAGTTAGGCCTATCCGTGGCAGTGGTGCATAATTGTTTTGTGGGGGGGGGGGGTCAGCCTTACTTGGAAAGTGGCCAAGGAATTGTGTACCCGACGATAGAAGAATAGGCTAGTCTATGTCCAAGAGTAATCAAACTAGGGAGAGTAGGGCTAGGCCTAGTATAGGCCTAGGCCTGGCTAGTCTAGGGCTAGGCCTAGTCTAGTCTAGGGCTAGGCCAGCTAGTCTAGGACTAGCTAGTCTGGACTAGACATAGTAGACACTCTCTAATCTATTAAACGTGATCAAGGTCCATTATCAATATTGCCGAAAACATGTGGTTTTTTCTTTTTAAAACAAAAAACAATCTGTACGTAGTCTAGACAAAACTAACACACCACTGTAACCAGGGCTAGAATTTGGCGAGAATCCTAGAATCGATTCTCGCAAAGATTCTGTCAATGATTGCGTGAATAAATGTTGATTCTCGTATTAGGAAAATAAAACATTTAGGAGCGAATAGATGATCCCTTGAAAACAATTTGAATGTTGGGAATCAAGAATGATTCTCGCACAAGTTATGTGAAGAAATTCTAACTAAACGCTTCATTTTCTAAGCTAGGCTGTTACTGGTTATAGTATCGGCCTAGGCCAAATGCCAAAAAAAGGCTAGGCAAGGCCAATTTAAATATCCAGTGATGACTCCGTCAGGCGCACGTATAACAATGCATACAGATGATAATTGTGATGTAAAACAATTACACGTCCATGTTTCTGACATGTGTCTGACCTGATTGAACATTTTGATAGCCAGGATAAATCTCACGGGTATGTCTATTATATGATAAGATTTCCTAGCTAGGACAGGTTGGGGACATGACCATTGACAACCACTGCTAGGTGAGGTTAAAGGCCCCACCATTTTACCATCATGACCACTACACCTAAAATTTTTGTAAATTTAAGCAAAAAAAAAACGACATGTTCCAGCAAGGGCCAGTCATGACAGTAAAATAAAGTTTGTGACATGTGTAGTCATGGTACTTGGTTGTACCACCGTCCACCGAGTTATAAGGTTGAATCAGCTACTGCAGTAGCCTAGGCTACTTAGATAATTGGCAAAATTTGCAAAGCAGGGAAGGGGGTATGAACTTCGCCTGACCAATATTGCATGTTGCTGCTGTGAGCAACAGTGATTCATGATTGCATGTGACTGTGAAATGAAAGCATGACAAGTTGCCGAATATTAACAGCGGTCACACAAATCCGTGTTACCGCGTCCCATGTCCCCTCATCATGATCCGACTTGCCATGAGTGGGTTGTCATGATATGACTACAAATGCTTTGCACGGGTGAAGTTGTTTATCTTATTGCAAACATTTCCTGGCTCGCTGCATATAAATTGTCATGATTGTTACACAACTGTGTCATAATCCCTGACTTTGTTTCCCTACAATAAGATAATCTTGAAAACGAAAAAGCAAACAAATCGTTAATTTTGAACAGGATTGAAAATTATTTTTATATTTTGATTGAGAAAAACAAAATATATAAGATGATTGAGCTTTTTCTAGTTTTATTTATAATTACGATATAGGCTGGTGTAGATCATACCGTCGTTTCAGAGTTTCACTGTATTATCATCTCGCTAGATTTTAGCTTTTCTTGTTTACAAGATCAAGCCTGCAATTTCCCCCTGATTCCCTTGATTTTTTCTCTAAACTATGTACAACCTCACTGTTGGGCCAAAGAGTATAACACGCGTCAATTTATTGTCTGTCGCGGAGTTGTAAACCCTACTGTGCATGTACATCGTAAACACGATGTATCGTCCTCCACTTTTTTGCAACGTATGTTTCTCAGGCCCCGAATGAGCAACCGCCATCTTGAGCCCGCATGTTTGTAGTTGCGAAGGAGGGGAGGAGGGGCCAGGGATAAGGCTACTTAAGCACCCCCCCCCCCCCCCCCAAGCAAAAGTCCAACTTCTGCCAATAAGCACCCCCGTCCGCACCTCCCCACATAAAATCCTGGATACGGGCCTGATCAAAAAGCCGAGGACTCTACCTCACTGCGACGGAAAATATGCGTTATGAACAAATTGAAAAGGATATGAATGCATGAACAAAGCACGAATTAATTTAAATAAACTCACTGAACCAAAGGACATCCACTCGAATTGGCCAGGATCAGGATAACACGGTGCTAAGCACTGCTAAGATGTACAAGCGCAAACAGCAGGCAGAGGGGATGAACCATTCTTCAGTAGGGATAGTAGGGTGATTAAAGCGTTTATTTTCAGACAAAGCTGCAATTATAAAATAACCACGTTATTATGTAAAATGTTTACTTACGGAGACAAGGGTCAAAGAAGGCAACGCCAATTGGATGATGTGCCCTATGACATATTTGTAGCATAACATGATAACTATTACACTGAGAGGGGTACAAACTATTCTTATTTGACGATTACATTAAGCTAGTGGACAACTTCGATATTTTCACAAAATTGGAGCAGCAAACTTCTGATTTTGACACCCTTTGGTACAAATAGAAATTGACCTTTGATTTAGCCATTTTTTTACCATTATAACTCCAAACCATTGGTCATAGATGGTACAAACTATAACATTTGTGGAATTACAACCAATCTATGACTAGACGGACAATTTATGGCATATTTCAACATGATGGGAGCATTTAAAAGTTTGAACCCTGTGTTTGTAAACGTAAATTGGCCCCTATTGAAAGAAGGTCAGTACTACCTACCTCGCGTTATATAGAGGGTCCATTACTAACTACAAAAGGGTCAAACCTTTTCTGTAGTGAGGGGGTAAACAATGTTTGACCTGGGTCCAAGCTCTTTTGTATATACTATAAACAATTAATGATATGAATCAAAGATTGAGTCAATTAAACACACACTGTTTAGAAAATAATAATTAGTTGCTTTGTGGAAACTCAGCATTAAAAGTAAACAGTAAACACCCAACAATTTTAAAGTTTCACCTGATGACATGGAAATTATTGTAAAGCGTAACCTAGAAAAAATTAAAATGGTAAAAAAATCCAATATTCTATGACATATTATTAAAGGTGCAACGAAAGATTGTTGAGGCCACCCAAATATTTGTGTCATAATAGTAATTCATAATAGACACTCAATACATTTCGTAACTTGTATTGGACCTACGAAAGGTCTTGAAAGAGAGGGAAGAGAGAAAAGGAGGAAAGAGGAAAAAGGTGATTTGATTCGCTTATATTTCATATTTAAAAACAGGCTGAATTTTGTTATTTGCTCCTATACGACAATTAGAAATATCCACAATTTTTGTGTACAAAGACACATTTCTCAGTTATCCTTTCAGATGGGGAGTTAGTTTTGATGGGAAAGCTTTACATCAGGGCAAAAACTCAGTACTTTCGATTGTTTTTTTTTCGGGACACCTGATATGGTAAACTTAAATTTTGTAGAATTGGTGATATACAATTTCGCGGGCAACATTGAAGGCGTATTTCGTGATTCCATCACCTTCAGTTTATCCATTAGCTTTCAATTTCACTAGATAACCTATACAAGGGCCATTCTTCAGAAGTCACAACCGAACTTCCATTGCCTCCTGAAAAAACAACCAATCTAGCGAAAGTGGAAACATTATTTTTGGGTGTGAGGTGTGGACAATTGTTGAATCTAACACAAAATAATGTTTCCACTTTCACAGGTTTTTGTTTGTCATGGGAGCTAAACAAAGGCGGTCACGTGGGAATCCCGAAAAGAATGCCCACAAAAGCTATTCACAATATTTGAATCGATTCAATCTTGCGGTTTTGTGTATGAGCAATTGCTTGTTTTCCACGGCCAGTAGGAGCCAATGTGCCTGTAATTTCTGTCCGTTTAAGGAAAGAAAATACAAATGCGAATTTTTACAGAAGAAACGACCGAAACGGAATTTGCACTTAAGGTTAGGTACACATGGATTACTAAGGCTCACAGTTCAGGGGGGAGCGAGGTTGTGGATCACGGAAATACCCCTTTAAATAACATGTTTACAGCAAATGCTGCTAATCACAATGTTACACCTGACATACAATGGACGATTTCTAATTCCAATAATAAACTTGAATCTAGTAGTCCACTCATCTATGAAAAATACTAGGTACACCTGGACAAAATTGCTACCGAAGGTTTTCTTGCTGTAACTAACAGCAGTAAAGGTCATAAAGGATCTCCCAAACCAGCCACATCAAAAAAGGTATAGAAAAAGGGAAGCCTGGGCAAGATATGATAATTTGCATTTATCCTATACGTGGACGTATACGCCCATCTTTCGACAAAGGCAAATAATCCAAGTAGGTGGTTAAATCATCCACAGTAAGTGCTCAACAGAAGGGAAGAGCTGCTGCAATAATTATTTACAATGGACTTGCACAGTGATAAATGCCATTGTTGTTACAACGTTGTTTCACGAAGGCCAGCCTAGTCATCCAGTATGAGAGCTTTTAGAAGGGGGGGAGGGGAAGTGTGGGGGGGACGGGAGGCGGGAAGTTATAAAATAGAAAGTACCTCTTTTGAATTTTAAAATGCCATGAAATTTGCTGATAACAACAAAACGCCACAGTCAGAATCAATTGAAGTTTTGGAAATACCTTTCTCGTACATCTTTAGTGAACCATAAAAACATAAACGAGACGCTTAGATCACGGTATGCACCTTTAGTACATGTTAAAAGTTTGATTCATTGTTTGGCTTTAAATGTATGCTTTTAATTTATACTTTATTTTTATTTATTATTGTAGTAATTTTATTATTTTTTTTATTTTTTTTATTTTTTTTATTTTTTTTACGTTTTTCTTTTTTTATTTAATCATTATGTAAAGTTTAATTTTTATCATTTTTTTAAATTTAGTTATATCTCTATTTATTGCACCGTTTTTCTTTACTATATCCTGTCTTGTAAGGCAATTGTTTATGGGTCTTTTGTTTTGTTAAAGTATGTGGTGGACTCACGTCTTAGAAGTTAGCATGCATACCGGGAGGCAGACGTGTTCATAATTCCATAAAATTGGACTTAAATACAGGATTATCTCGTCTGAGGGTAATAATTTGTATAATTTTAGTTACTTCTCTCAATGAGAAGAATTCGCTTTTCAATTAGGTCTCGAATAAACGAGGCATGATTGTTTTAATACGCTGTGGGATGTATATTTGACAGGGCTAGCGCCTGTGTGTGGACTAATGCCTTGGACTCTTTTTTTCGCCGCCGCTTTCGCTTACCCGCTTGAAACATAATCTAGCTTAAAATATAGTTCAATTGTTTCCGGATTGTTTTCACCATCACCATCCGTCTATTCTCCCATATTGATGGGCGGACTGTTCGCCATCGACAATGCAGTGTTTGCTTTTTACATTAAGCCCGCCACTGAATAAGAATTTATTGAATATACAAAACATGATCGCTCCAACAACAACCATCAGGCCAAAGTCTGATGTTATAGTTTGCCAAATGTCTGATGTACAAAATCAAGACAGTAGGCAGGTTTAGATGACACGTACGCGATACATGAACGTCTTGTTTTGATCGATCCATTGCAAATACGACATATGACCTCGCACATTGGCTATCGAAATGCTCTAGTTGAATACACGACACCCATGTGGATCCAGAGGCAGGCGGCCGGGCCAATTATAGCAAATGTCATAGGCATTTGAGGACCACAGGGGCAGCTATATGTAATGCACGCTGTGATTCTGGTGATGGGGAGGCGCCGTATCAACTCCATTACTAGAATTCTAAAAAAAAAAAAAAAAAAAAAAAAAATACAGAGATCGACTTTATATGTTCAAGGTTCCAGCACCGTAAAATACCGTTATGCTGTTGGATATGATGAACGTCAAAAACTCTAACATCGTAAAGGTTGGCATCACACTTTGATCGGCAGTAGATATGTCCATTGAAACCTCGCGATTATGGAGCGAATTGAAATCACCACAAAGATCAAAATATCGCCCTTGTAATAATTTATTTGACATCGAAAGTAGTGTACTACTAAGCGGGAATTCTAGCTTCCTCATGCATAATGCATTTTCAGTTAAAAACCAAAAATTGTCGACCTCTTGAAATTCGGAATATAGAACATGACTGCCTAAACTACTGCAAGTGATTGTTTATGGTTGCTGTTTTGCAAACCAGATGTGTGTCCGGCCGACCATGGTACCTTTTGATGTAACGGGTCACATTATTTGAAAACTCAAGGGTCGCTATATGATCTGTCCCGCTATGCATGATAGTAAGATTTTTTTTAATAAAAAGGAAGTAGTAAAGCGTTGTAATAGATTGCTTGTATTTTCCCCCAATAGTTTACTATTAATCTGCCCGTTGTCAGATTGATAGACACAGGAATCAGCATCAAAAGCTACGATCTGGAAGTTCAAAAAAGCCTATCCAATCGGTATGTATGGTATGAACTGATAGAGATGATCGTGTTCTTTTGCTTCGACCGTTAGCTTCACCCGGTCTAATGTCTCTCTCAATCGTCAGGTGGCACTACAATTTATGGTATGCTTTTATACTATTTGTAAATAGCCTGCAAAAAAAAAAAAGATGTTTCCAAATATTTTCATTTGGTTGGCTCAAAATGTAAAAGTTATTGTGACCAAATCAAAATAAATTAGGGCGAGTTATGAAAAAATGTTGTTAATTACTGGTGGCTATTAAAATAGTCCTTGGATAATAGTGTTCAATGCAAAGTCCCAATCTATCCATATTTCATACGATTTTAATTTTGGTGTTTTGCTTGAAAACGTGCTGTTCCCTGTGAATACAATGGCGACGTCAAAATTTAGGAGTTCTTGACAGCAACAATGCATGCCTTCACAAACAGCCATCCATGAGAATCATCAATCTGATACACTAGCAAAAAACTACTGCACATGGTACAGCATTATACTGGTAGCCTTCTGTCAACTGAATACAGTAAAATTAAGTCGTATTTACCTGTTTCGCTTAATTTTTACGGTATTGTGTTAGTGGCAGCATGGCTGATAGTAACATAATGTCCAATGTTCAGTATGTTACGGTTAATACTAGTATGCTATTGTATTTATCATACCTCATGTAGGATCCCTCGATTTCATTGGTTAATCGAACTCAATTTTACTGACAGTATATCCCGTATCAACCCCTCGGAGCCCGTCTCAACGTCCGTATCATGTCAGTTAGGACTCGCATGCGCGACCATGCATCATGATACACAAATCCGAAAATTCGCGGTTTTTTACGTAAATCACTCCTCTAATTTGGCGATTTTTAGCAATGTTGATTTGAAACCGAGGTGGAAACAAGATTTCAGATAAATCGCTCTCACATATACCAACGGACTAAAATTAGATCAAATAATTTTGTTGAATCAGAAAAGATGATTTTAGGGCTGCTTTATTTCAAAGATTGGTCGTGAACAATCGTCCACCCTTGCCACTCATTTTAAAACAATCGCGATCACATCAATTACCGTAAAGTGTGTTTGTTTGTGACTCACCGTATAATTTTCTTATACCCTATGTTTGTGCTATTTTGTTCTCTGGTATGATAAAATCGTTATTAGGTGAGTTTTGAGGTTGACACGGATTATATCTAGTCTTGGATTCTGTATCGGCTCGGCTGCGCCTCGCCCGATACAGAATCACTCGAATAATAGATATATCCGTATCACCAAAAATCAGCCTAATAACTAATCGTCTACTCAACGAGAATAGTCATATCGAAGGTCCGGCAACTTGATTGCACTTCCACTTGTATCCCATCTAATTGTTGTATGCTAATCATGCTGTACCAATGCACAGCGCTCTGCTGTTCATCAGAGAGGACTTAATATCAACTCCTGAAAAATTCTGCAGAAGATATAAAGACAATGTCCTAAATCGTGCCACTTTTTAAGATTATACCCTCTATCTTTGACGATTACCCGCCATTTGCTGATATCACCCTTTGGGGGGTGCCTGTCTTGGTCTCTTCTTATTTAATCAAATATCTTGTCTATCTTCCATTTCTTTAAGCTGCTCCTGATTCGTATGCCCGACACAACAATACTATTTCAGACTCAGTCAGACCGAAATTTGGTCCATAAATTATATAAAGTGCTTTCGTGATTTCAGTTCAGCACCTTTCTGTTTTAAATTCATTGATCCACTAATCCTTGCGAAAGCTCCTCAAAATTTTGAGCTGGATCCGCGATCTTGCGTTTTTATATATGAGCAAATTGCTCGTTTCCCACGATCCCAGGGCTATGGTGCTGTAAGTTCTGCGTTTACGGACAGAAAATACAAATCACGAATTTCTTTTTTGATGCGACCATTGCACGTAGATTGGGCCGCGTGAATTACTAAGGCTACGGTGCGTTGCTATAAAATCTCAACAGTTTTTATTAAGTCGGGGGGGGGGGGCGAGTCTGTGGATCACGAATGCCACCTTTTGAAGAAATTAGCGGAACTACAAAAAGTGATTGACATAGTTCAAAGCTATAAGTATGCCTATCGTTATTTTTTTTGGTGTGATTATTGACAAAAATGTATCTGAAAATTACATCATAGAAGCTGGTACAAATACTAATAGCAGGATGTTGGTATCTTGGGCAACACTCCCATTTTACTTGGAAAAGCTGTAATAAAATTCAAAAGTCTTATCACCAAATCACATTATCTTGCCATTCCGGACACTTTTTCAGATACCTTGAGATATAAAGTTTTCGGTGTATATAAACTTCATCTTTGCCTATTTAGTACAACAATATAATAATTAACAACCGATTTTTCAATTATTTTATACCCAAAAAATTCATGTTTATGTCTAATACCCGAAATTTAAGAAATGACTATTATGTAGAAGGAAACTAAAAAGCAGCATTCAGGGCAATGGACCCTCTCATTGGGAATAATCTGCATTAACAATCATGATTGAAATTGAATGATCATGTATAACCTCGTCTACCTAACATTTTTTTGTAACAAAAACTCCCGAAGGGGGGTGGTTACCCCTCCCCTGTGAATTTTCGTTACTGACACACCCGAATGCCTTTAAATTTGGTACCAAGGATGCTTACATGTGTTCAAAAATGTTTACCCTTTATATCTGCAAATTTCTCAGAAGTTGGTGGACATATCACAGTTTTTTTTAAGATATATATAATTCAATATCTTGTTATAACCTAGTGAAAACGGCGTTAAAAACCAAGCTCAAATAACAAATGGTGGCTCAAATAGCGAAAATGTTCAAAACCATTTTGCACACACGCAAGTCTTGGAAAACCATTATGTTGAACAAATCATCCATTGCGTGAACTGGAGGCCCTACGCCCTTCACAAACTATGACCACCCTGCGAGTTTGTGTGAATTGTTTTACGTTTGAAAATGAATGAGAGAAATCTCAACCGTGAAACTGAACTTGAATGCCTATTTACCTAATATTAAATTGAGTTCATTGAGGAGGATTTTAAAAATTGAAAGTCCTGCATGTTTTTTCTTGCCATGACTGTTCGAGACGCTGCTGGTACATTTTGACGTTTGCATGTTTTGTGGGATAAATCATAACGGAATGAAATATTGTAGCCGTTTTATTTTTTTTATTTACATGATTTTTTTTAATGTTTTATTATCAATTTGGGGTGTTCTTAATTCGTACTTTTGTGGTTATTATTAAAATCCCGCCGGCATGACGGGGTGCATTGTCAATGCGTGTATCAATCTTGGATATATTCGTGACCGCCAACATAGTGCCAGAGACGTGCCGTGTGTGCAAGTGTTTTTTGCCGTTTTTCTCTAGAATGGGTTTACCAATTTTGTCATTTCAGCTTTTTTGTTTTCAATGCCGTTTCATTCACCATGTTCCAACAAGATATTGTAGTTTCTAAGTACTTTACAAACTATTTGATATTTCCGTACCTACTACCCACTTGTGAGGAAATTTGCAGCGCAAAAATGTACAACTTTTTTTGGACCACTCGTAGAGTTTCTTTTTCTTCTTCTTCTTTCCATTACCAAATAAGTTACCAACAAATCCCCATTATGACGTCCTATACTCATATGTTGAGGCACCGAAAATTAGCTGAATATAGGTGGAAAATGTATTTTTAGTGACTCAAACAGCCTATTGTAGTGCTAAAAATGCTCTCATTGTATATAACTAGTCATTTCCCTCAATAGAGCCAAAACCGCAAAATTCGGATATTTCAACTTTTGGGCGAAACATTTAATTTTTCACTGTGTGTGTATATGGAATTGGCAGTATTGCTTTGCTGAATGCTGAACTTTAATGACGTCATTGTGACGTAGGATAGGCATGTTGGTACTCATTGTGGGTATCAATTTTGGTATCTATTGGTAGCAAAACAAGTGTCCTGCGATGTTCCTGTGCTTTGTGTAGGCATGTTTGTACTTCTCGTTTCTCTCTCTCTCCTTCCGAGGGGGGGTGGGTGGTTGCCCCCCTAACCCTCCTTTGGGATCACCCTGTATCTTACCTATACCACCCCCCCTGTGGTATGTTTGTTTTTGGCTGAAAAAGGATGGAACATGTCAATTGAACATTACATTAATAATTTGGCACAAAAGAGGGGTTTTTAGTAAGCTAGCCGGTGAAAAAACCTGAAAGGGGGGGGGGTGGTGACGCCCCCCGCCCCCTTCGTAGACAGGGTTAAAATATCTATATAATTTGCCAACTGACTCAATATTTTCCTCTTTAGTGTTTTGTCACATTGTGTCTCCATGTTATTCATGTCAAACGTGTATTTCTAAAGGGAACATTACTTATGGCCAATATTGCCTTGATCATATCATTTTGTAAATTTGATTCAGATTTTTTTTTATCAATATATATTTGTTCATGTATTGTATCAATGCATTGTCCCCAGAGCTAAAATAGCATTTTCACCACCCGAATTGCAACTGAACATCTGTCACATGCAGGCTGACAAGGTCAATGTTATGCCTTAGTAACAAATCATTTGCATAAATCCAGAAATATCCTGAGTTTTGTTTCATATTTAACTGGTCGACAAATTGTAGCCTTATCTCCTTGGATGGGCTAGGAAGAATTTCCTAGAAGAGCCCAAACGTAGTACCATTGGCCAACCGGGCCGTATATACAATGGCCAGGCAAGTTCTCTTTCTTTAACCTCCGCTGTTTTGTCTAAATCCTAATGGCCTGACATATAAATATATAAATACAATACATGTTTGACATAATACCCATATAGGTAAAAAACTTAACGTCCAATGAGAGCCCGAAGCCGGTGTAGAGTAACCATTGTCCGGCGTACTCATAGTTCCGGGAACCATGGGTGCAATGAACAATGGCAATCCGATTTCAGTGATCTCGTTACGGCAACTTTAGTTCAAAGCTTTAATTTCGTTATCGTCTATGAGCCCCGGACTATGGCTCCCCCGACTATATCTGCTTTTCAACAATCGGTCTTATCTAATCTTTAATTACTATATATTTCCACATAAAGTATTCATATAATTAACCATTTAAACATGCCAAAATCGAGACCCAAAGCGGATCTTATACCGATCGGTAAATTACCAAAAACTGGTCACTATAATTACCAATTACCAGCAATTGATACCCAAACCCAAAGCGGATCTTATACCGCTCTGCTGTTCCAATATTTTCACATTAATGTGATCATTATGATAACAAATTTACCTCCGCCAACATTTGCGACCCTAACCGATCGTATAGGGCCCTTTCACAGAGCTACATTATGGTTGAATGCCTTTTTTTTTGTCCTCCAGATCAACCAAGCATGAGCAGAATACAATTCCATGCCCTGGTTCACCTGAACATTTCAGTATTTCTGCAGTGATTCCTTTGTATTCTCTGCTTGCTTGGTTTGTTCTGGAGGCAGGTCTGGCCCAAGATAACCTAATTGACCTGTCTTGCAAAGCGCCCTATCCTGAATCTGTCGTAATAATATTTCAATTTAACAAACATGCCAGGTCTAGACCCCGTAGTGAATCTAAGTGATAAAAAAAGCAGATATAGTCCGTCGGGATCCACAGTCCGGGCTCCATAGACGATAAAGCAATAAAGCATGAAAATAATGTTGCGTGAGGAGTCAACTGATTCGAGTCCTATTTTTACGTTTTAAGCCGAACTATGAGTACGGCGGACTATAATAATTACTTCTACACCGGAACCTTTGAATGAGCTGGCCCTCAGTACCGTCTGCTTATTCTTTTTTTAACCATTCCTTTTTTTTTAAAAAAAAATTAAAAAAAACCACACTACTTTCTCTGTGTCAATAAATTTCAAATTTGTCAAAGTGGACGTTTACACTTAAATCCGAATTCAGTTTCATGCCTCTGCTGCCACACCTTTCTTTTTAAGAACTGGTAGCACCCCTCAACAAAGCCCTGTCCCACATCTTGAGACGTGCTGACGTTCGTCACGACAGAACCTTCAAAGTCGAGTGACCGTCCTTGCTTATTGTAATGCCGTTTTCTCTCTGGACGTCTTGGTCGTTGACATCTCCCAAGCGCCTTGGTGAATGGGTGAATTTGCGGAGTAATCTATGTTGATCGATCATTGACTGAGTGTCAAATGATGCCGCGAATTGTTGGACACTTAATTTGATCCAGGTGTAGAAGTACCATTGTGTCCGGCGTACTCATAGATCCTCGGGCAACAATGGTAAACAATAGGGCAACGATTCAGGTTGACTCTTTACGACGCAACATTAGTTTTCACGCTTTTTCCGTTATATCGTCTAGGAGCCCCGGACTATGGCTCCCACCGGACTATATCTGCTTTCGAACAACACCGCTCGTGTCATATAAATGGTAATGCCGATCTCTCTCTATCATTTGTTTGTTTGTTGAATTAAGTATGTCTATAAACATTGTAACAACATACTACGTACATGTACAGTTTTGTATCTCAATAAGATATCAAATTAAATCAAATTGATTTATCGAATCGCGATTTTTCGTTTCTGAATGGGGAGAAATCTCAAGGGGATTTAATCTTTGACCTCACCCTTCCCATATCATATTAGTAACATTTAATGTGCCTGTATATTGAAATTGTGTTCCGCTAAAAAAATGTACTAGTAACAAAAGAAAGAAAACCGATATCACCCTGGAATACAGGAGGTTTTATTAGAAAGTATCATAAGAAAAACCAGTTGTATAAACAATACTACACTCGCCAATATACAAGACTTCAAGATTTAAAACAACAGAAGAAGTATAGCTTACATATTTTCCTTTTAATGGTACTATAACACAATTCTCATTTTGTGTTGACATTAGTTTATGTTTCTTTTAAATCCGCCGTGTTAAATGTTAGGGTAAAGCGGGGTAATATGGCCCCCGGGCTTAATGGACCCCCCCTTATAACTTGAACTAGGGGGTGTAGGAAGGGACCCTTCTTATTGGTTACTTGAAAGAACATCATTCACTACGTCTTTGGTTATTAACGGAGGGAGTGTCCGAAAGTCCAAGGAAATATTTAATTTTTTAAAATTTTTCAACACGTTTTCTATTATTCCATTGACGTTTTAAAACATCCCTATTTTTCTCTTTAGCCCTCGTTTTGGGGTTGTTACCATTGCAACATTAAAGTACTTACTGACTTTACCCATTTTTTGATACATGTTTCAAATTCCTATCCCCAGCTCACTTCCTTCGCGTAACAGACCTGAGCCTGCCGAGGGCAAGAACTCAGAAGTTCCTCCAATTTTTTTCCGGTTCGCTACGCTCGCCGCGTAGACCCATATTTTTTCCAGTCGATTGGAATTTGCCAAAAAACGGTGGGGGGGGCGCAAATACTACTTCATACATGACTTCCAGGCCTGGGCGCCCGCACATGATTATTATTCCTTCCCTTCCTTTCCTTCTCCTTCTTCTTTCCCTCCCCCTTTCTTACTCTTTCCCTTCCCCTTCTCCTTTCTTCTCTCTTTTCCCTTCTCCATGTTTCTCACACGTCCCTTTCTCTTCTTCTTTTCCCCTTCTTTTCCCCTTTCTTCTCTCATTTCCCTTCTCCTCCCCTTCTTCTCTCTTTTCCCTTCCCTTCCCCTTCCTTCTCTTTCTCCCTCTTCCCCTTCTTTTTCTCACCCTTCTCTCGTACCCCATTTACCCCTTCTCATCCCATTTTAGTTGTCGGGGTGGGCTTGCCCCCCCCCCCCCCCCGCTGGTTACGCCACTGAATGGCTGGATTACTGGTATGTGTGATCTGGTGTAATATGGACACCCTATACTACTGGAACGAAAGCAACAAAATGTTTTTACCACCGGCACCACCAATTAGGCAATTTTTAGGGACGAATTGATACCACTGATACCACTTCCCACTATTTTGACCATTTGAAGAAGTCCGCGAGGCACGGAAAGTCGAGACATTCTAAGAGGATTTACTTTAATCCAGAGAGGACGGACTCCTGCTTATTAGCATAATAAAGAAATTAAAAAAAAAAAAAAAAAAAACACCCCCCCCCCACTTTGAACCTTTGGTCTCCCTAGGCTTATCTTTTACCTCGTTTAAAGCGCTATGACGTCACCACACTTTGACATGTCTTTAAAACTATCCACAGTCCTGCTCCAATCCATGTAATAGACTTTCTCCTCCGCCCCCCCCCCCCCCCCCCCACCCGTAGCCGTCATCTCCCTAAAAAAATCCAGCGCTATTAAACCCCTTTGTCCGGCTGGCTCTTGCAGAGGTCCTTCTATGCATCGTGCTTTGGGATTATTACGGAAAAGCCATCGATAATTCCCTCCGATCTTTCAAGGGGCTTGTTTAACATCCACCTCCCTAGTCGTTCTTTAATCAATCATTCCTCCCCTCTCTCTTGTTGTTTTGGGTCCATGTTTGGCTTATTTTTGTGCATTATTTTTTTTTCTCTTGTGATTTTGTTGTGTTGGGGCACCCTTTAATTTAACTGATATGAATATTGATTTCGCTCTGGCATTCGACAAATGTTATGGATAATTAAATAACCAAGCAAATACAATCTTTGGCACCATCAGAGAGATCTACCGCAAGTACAATGTAATATTCAACTGGGAATTTAACACCAACATAGAATTATAAGTCATTTACTATGCTTGGATTATAATGGTTCATTTTTGGTATTGCTCTGCATGTTTTGCCGTATGATCTTTTCCGTTCGTAATTGCTATACATTAATAGGAAGTATGATATTTCTTTACTGCACTACTTTATTTAGGTGTTTACCTCGTTGTGCTGAGGTTTGGTGACACGTGCAACTACAGATTAACACGTCGTTTTTGTACTATTCGACACGAGACACAGGTCCCACAGTTGCTAGTCCCTCTAACTCCGTGCGTATTCTCATTGCCAATCATCAGTCCTGGCATCATAGCTACACTGGCTTGGGCAGACAATTTTCAAACTATCTCATTATCATGGAGCTATTTAAGCCAATTGCTGAGTATGAGTGGGAAATGAAAGAGGTATTTTTCTTCTATTTCTATCTACGAATTCCACAATTATGGCATTGTTTGTAAGCATACCAAAAAAAAAAAAAAAAAAAAAAAAAAAAAAAAAAAAAAAAAAAAAAAAAAAAAAAAAAAAAAAAAAAAAAAAATAACATTTGTGTACATTAAAGCCGTGCACTTTTTTTTTCTCCTCACCTCCTCTGAAGCCTATTTCAACCGACTTATGATTGTTACAGAATAAACTGTTTTACGACTTTTCTTTATGAACCCCACATGGATTTCAAGGTTACAACAGTGAGTCCAATTTTAAATGTTTCAATTATGTTAAAAAGCCACCCCGTGACGTTTGTCTGGTTACCAAGGATTCCAAAAGGTAAAGTTTATACTACCTATGGTTTATATTTTTGAGTTATGAGGTAAAAACTGTACAAGGTGCAAAATTCGATTTAAGTTTGTACGGGGGTACAAATTAAAAGTTGCTCCCAATTTTGGTAAATGTGTGTGTCAAATTGTTGGTTTAGGTCATAGCAATGACCCCGCCTCTCAAAAAATCATCATTACGGGGTTGGGGTAACATTCTTCGCTGGATTGAAAGCTTTCTGACAACGAGGAACAATGTGTTATCCGTGATGGTGTTCATTCCTCGGCAGTCGACGTAGACTCTAGTGTCCCGCAAGGCACTGTCATCTGTCCACCTCAGTTTAGGGTTTTTATCACGACATGCCTGAAATCTTGGAGTGAGGGCACAAAAGCCAGACTGTTTGCAGATGACGCCTTCATATACCGTGAGATAAATACTCCTCAAGACTGTGTCACACTTCAATCTGATCTCAACGCTTTATCACGCTGGAGTCAAGATTGGCAGATTCATTCACACAGATCAATGTTTCGTCATGAACTTTACATCTAAAAAATCATTTAGGTCCACACAATATATCTTTGTAATATAATCCCAAGTGACCAAATCTCATCCGTACCTTAAATTGCAGTTTTGTACTAACTTACGTTGGAAAGAACACATCTCTGAAGTTACAAACAGCTGCAAACAAGTCCTAGGTGTCATCAGGCGGAATTTTAAGGCTTGTTCAACGGATTTCAAATCCCGGCTCTACTATCTTTAAGTCCAACCAAAGCTGGTCTGCGGCTCGGCTGCATGGATACCGTCAACTGGTGAAGAAAGGCACCAATTGGAAATGGTCCAGCGCACTGCAGCAAGACTTTGCTTCAACAATTCTTCCAGTAGAATCCAGTGGTTCTCAAATGCTTTCATCACCTTAAATGGCTCAGTCTTGAAAAATTGGTCGTATCACACCAGACTAAATATGTTGTATAGGATCACACACACCTGGTAGATATTGACCATCAGTTACATCTTACCAGACCAACCAGACATACAAGACGCCACATCCTACTTCATATATCAAAAACCCAAGTTAGTTCTTCCATCATGGGCACATAGTTTTTTTCCCCTCGGACTATTCCCCACTGAGAATCTTCCACTTCAATTTTAGACATCCAGTCTTACAAGAACTTTAAATCAGCTCTTAAGGATTTCATTTCACTAAAGCAATTCGCCAGGTGCTCCATCCAAGCCGTAAGTAGGTCAGTGCATAAACTCTGTATGTGATTCCGTTATTTAACGTTTTGGTCGGAGTAAATTGATCCTATGCCCTATCCAGAATGAAATATAAGATAAGTTGTGACTACCGGGGTTGCGGTTTGGTTCTTATGTAACAAAATGCAACACAGTACTCGCTTATTGTCAGCTATTTGGATTTCTATTGAGCCGTGAACCTATATTTTTGGAATAATGTGAAAATAAGATACAGATGAGGCCAAAACATTCCTCATTTCAATCCTATAGTTATATACCTTAATCAATAACTTTTTAACTTTGAGACCCATGTACAACCACGCAAAATGGACTTTGTTTTCACCATATGTTACACCTTTGTTTACCCAATAAGCTCCGAACTATAGTCATAGATAGTGTAAATTATACCTTTTTAGAATCCTTTGTATTCTGAAAAACAATTATGTGTTTTTTAAAATTTTTTAGGTTTTTTCTTTTTTTAAATTTTATAACCTTGAAACCCAAGTGGGGCCATAAGGGGGTTGAACAAAAGTGCCCATCAATTTTATGGATTATCAATGCCTATAAGTATTTTTGTGTGTGAAAAATGCATCAGTTTCACTTATCACTCTTATTCTTAAACCTTTATTTGTTAGATTATGATCAGTACTTTGGAAGCAGAGGGCGTCTGCAATCCCAAATTACCTTGGCATAGTTAACTTTAAAGTGCATATGACTACATCGTCGTGAGGAGATAATTGCAAATTCCAATCCGTACTGGTTTGGATGAGTCATATTGACCCCACAAAATTTATATGTTGCGTTGCTATTGGATGGTGATACATTCGTTCTTGGTGCCGCGGCGACAGACATTATGGGAAATTCAGCCCCTGATTCTGTCGTGTTATTCATTGATTTATCTCCCCCTGTCATTGAACATTCCTCACCTCCTTTCAAAGATGGGAAAAAAATATTACCCATTACATATTCTCCTAATATGGGGCGATGTGAAGGTACTGCACATAGTGACTAGATAATATTGGACTTTATAGATTATACTCATTATATATTTTAATGAGCTGTTTTTGTGTACAAGCACTCAATGTTAGTAAATTTACTTACATAATCCATTTTTGGGAAAACGGGATACTTTGATGTTGTGGAGATTTGCCCATGTCTTTATCATTTTTGCCCTTGTTGATTAACCTGTAAACGCACAAGTGACGTACCTTCGTGATAGATTTTTCTGCTGATTAATATAACATTAAATGCATTTTACTGTGTTTCTATTATAATAATTATTATAGAACCAACTGTATTTAGTTAGGTTTGTGTAGATGCGGTTTCATGTACTTACTTACGCAGCATTGCACAGTGTGAATTAAAAGTGGAAGTATCATATGTTAGGAATTTTGGACAGTTATAAAATTTGTGGATCGCTGCAACAAATAAGTAATTAGTTTCTAGCTCTAAAAAACTTTAAAACACCAAATGAAATGAAATCCGGGATTTCTGCTTAAAAAAATCCGCATATTTTTTGTATCTGTTTAACTTTCGAACACTGCTTTTTGTGAAAATACACTAGTGATTCCACACCTGGAGGACTCAACAAAATATGTTCCACATTATAGAGGCCTATGTACCTTTGATCTTTGGGTGTGGCTCATGTGGAACCCCCTCTGAAATAACACCTTTGAGAGTCTTACCAAAACCATGGTCGTTGATGGATACATTAACGCGACCTTTCACAGGAAAAAATGAAAATCGGTTTGTACCATTCAAATGGCGGTCAAACCAGTTTATGACCCGCCTCAAAAGTCTGGGCGCCGAAAATGAAAAACCCCTTTCCCGAAGGACCTTTGGTCAATCAAATCCGGCTCACAATGCCAAAAAAAAAACAAGTTTGGGTCTCAGAAGACCGGTGAACGCATTAAGTTTCTTTTTTTATGTTAGGTTTTAATTTACTGAAAGTTTTTGTTTGCGCGAAAAATTTAAGCGTAACTGCAACAATGTACGTGGTGTTTTGGACTCCATAACAATCGTAATTGATTTGAATGCCAAATTATGTTTGACAAAGTTGTTTTTATTCAATTTGAACCCTCGTCCGATTAATGTTGACCATCACATGACTATCCAAATATTTCCTGAAGGTGTTGCCTAAGAAATACAATCCTTATTAATTTCATCTACCTTCTGGGAAATATTGATAGAACTATAATATTCCCATGGTTCTAACATTAGTTATTCCACACAAGCCTTTCCTTTCTTTTTTGCCACAATATCGGCGCACCTGATATGTTCTCACACTACGTACCCGTAGAGAATGAACGGTCTTGCTATTATCATAGCTCAAAACCCAGACCATGAGACAATTGATCTTCCAATATAGGCTTTACTATTACCACCGTTTTTATATCATGCACACCCACATTCACTATGCTGTAGTGTAATGGCTATTACAGCGTGTTACCTGGGCAGTCCCTTCTTTACACAATTGTGGTAAAAATGCAATTAAAACGCAACGGAAAACCCGGCCTTTTCGCATTAGCATTTTTCCAAAAAAACCCTCGCATTTTGTCATTTTTTTCACTTTTCTTCTGACTTGTTTGTTTGTTTGTTTGGGGGGGTTAATACGAGAACAGAAATACATTTATATTGCTTAAATAAAAATGTAAAAAATTACTACATGACGATTTTAAGGTGTTGTAATGCGCCCCATATTCTTTTTAGATAATTGCATAGAACGGAAACCATGGCCAAGTGATTTTTTTCTTCACGAAATATACGCAACGGTTTTGGGAATTACATAAAATGTTGGTAAAAATAATTTACCGTATAAAAACATGGTCAGTGAAAAACCAATCTTTTTGGTCAACATGACCAGCCTTGTTAAAAAATGCACCCGAAAAATATAATAAGATTTCAATAAACACCCAACCTTACTGTTATATACTCTATTGTCAACTCACAAAGCCATTATTAGTTAACAAAATGTTAGCTTTTCGATCCAACTTGAAAGCGCGTAAAATCAATTTTTGGGCCCAAAATTGCTATTAATTATTCTAAATTAAATTGCCAGTAGTCTTGCAGTGCCAGATTTTCGCAGACGCACTCAGGTGAGCCCATGTCACCACAATGGATTACAAACACATTAACCTCTGATTTTTTGACATGCTAGGCGACAGATTATGGCCACTGCAATTTTCAATTGAATAAAACAGGGATAAACCCACCGTTTCACAAGATCACAGTGCTGTAGTAAATAATATCCGATTTTCTCTAACGCGCACGACAACCCTTACTACGGGATGCTTATGCGCTGTTATTACGTTACCATCAGGAAATGGTCGCCTCATTCAATTTCGCTTCATTTTGCTTTATTTCTCCATTCTAGTGATTATGGGGTGAAACATTGGTCTATGGATAATGCATTATTCTGTCTGGCGTGTCTGGCCCTTGGACCGGAGCCCCTTATGGACTTTCTTTGGTCCCTACAAACTCTAACCGCGTTTCACAAGGCATTCTACAATCACGGTTAATAAAGGACCTCTCTAGCGATTTTAGTGAATCATTCTCAAAGACTTGTTATCACCCTCTCAGTCTGAAACTGTCTCAAAATCAGCATGTAATACTAAATCAGATTATAGGTGCAACGATAGATTTTGAGGCACTCAAATATTTGTCATAATAGTAATTCATGTAGATTATACACTCCATAGATTTCTTAATACCTTGGGTTTTGGCTTCACAGAAATTCTTAACAGAGAGAAAAAAAGGTGATTAATTTGCTTTTATTTCTTCTATAATTATAGAAAACTTAGGCTGAATTTCGTATTTTCTCTATACGAATTGCAATCTCACACACTTTTGACCCAAAGAAACTTTTTCTTAGCTTACTCCTTTCAGATAGGGTATTTGTTGGGATGGAAAGCTTTATCAACAAGGGGCAAAAACACTATACTTTTTGATTTTTACTGGCCACCTGAGTAAATAAAATAAGTGTTCCACTCACAAAAATGGCATAGATAAAACATATGCCACAATCCATTGCAAAATTCTTCATTAAAACTCATTCAGAATTTCCACAGATAGGGCTGATAAGTCATATTCACACTGACTGCATTTCTGCTTTAACTGACGCTTCCCATTGCACATTATTCGGTAATGATTGAAATTCCCAATATCATCCATGCAGTCAAATGCTGAGTTCTTCTTCAATAACCCTACATTATTATGTCATAATCAATATTGTGGCTACTGAACTGTCTGCGGAAAAGAGCTACAAGTTATTTGATTGTCAATTGACCGCCCTCAAGTGCATCTATTATTACTAGATGACTTAATGTTTTATGCCAGATGTTGTATACTCGTTCTTTATATACTAAGAAAGACTGCAGGTCATAGAGGAGCTCCTGATGAGCAATCTCGTGACATCGTAATATCGTACGTCTTATAATGGTGAGACACTACCACACCTGGTTAGAGTTTTAGGGTGCAACTACGATAAAATCAAAACTATTTGGGAGGAGCGACTTTCAGTGAAATTACAAGAGGTTCTTCGGTGAAATTTTTATCTTCTGGAATGCCTCACACGTCTCTGCACATTCGTCGTCACACAGTATTAACCCGGCAAAGTTAAAAGATTTTGATCCCAGTATTTAAGTGGCATTACATACGTTTTATGGCCACATGAAAAATGTTTGTGAGCATGAACGAATGTTTTTGAATGCGTTGTGTTTGGCTCGTCAACACTTCTTGATGAGGGGAGGGGATAACTGAAGTGGAAAAAGACAATATTACGGGGCATGCTCATCATAATGATCTCATTAAAATCAAAAGTGAGTGGATTACCAACCAGGTCGCGCGACAATTTAATAACCGCAAGAGCTGCAGGCTTGGACAATATTATTTTGGTGCCAAATCAAGTCATCTAATATAATTATAATTATTAATACATTGTGCATATCCACTGTGACGCTCATATGAGCAGGTACTGGTCTTCTCGTATAAATTACATAAACGTCCGGCTCATTTTACAGAATTCATGTTCGAACAATGGACGTTCATAGTGTCTACATTCACTCAAGTGGAAACTATGGTGTCTCTCCCCTGAGCAACAAAGACAACAGCTTATGATATTGAGCCGTGCCAATCCGATAAAAGATTAATGCGTCAGTTAATATAGTTTCCCATTAATTCGTACTTGTGTACCAATTTAATTGTTTTTAAAACAGACAATTGGATTTCGGGTCCTAAAATGTGAATCGCGAGAAACGCAAACCGATTTAACTTTTCAATAACTGATGTTCATTTTTTTGTCCTCCGTGTATTTAAGATATGGGTCATTGATATTCGTCAAAAATCCGTTGACAAATTCGTCCCGCGTGCGATGACTACTGAATAGAAAAAAGCATTTAGTCGGGATACTTTAGTATTCTACCCCCACTTAAAATTCGGCACCTTTACATGCGGTTGTAATTCCGTAACATTGACCGATTCGTAGCCTGGGGCAGAATACTAAATTTCTTTCTCTTTAGTCTTTTATAATTGAGTTTAAGAATCTTGTCTTGTATATCGTCGCGGTAATCAGTAATGAAAATAAGTGGTTTATTTCGTGGATCGCCATATATCCAAGTTACTAGTTGCCTGTAAAGAAGCAGCCTTCGTATACGAAAAACGTGCGTTGGGGTTCCGATTGCTTATTTGAATAAACTCTATCGTGTGGTGTCATAACGGTGAAATTCCGCATTATTAACAGGTTAAGCCCAATAGTCAAAATCATTAAACGTTCAAAAGTTTAAAAAGTTTAAAACAAAAGATCCCTACCTACATTTTTTTTCCATATTAAAGATTTCCTTTTCATTATATCGAATTGACACTGTTATTGTTTACTTATTATCAATTTGTAAAATTCACTTATTTTGCGTAATTTTCAGGCGAACAACTACAAAGATATGCAGAAGTTCGCACGTTTTGAAGATATACAGTGGAGGAAAAAAACATATTTTAAAAGAACCATGATTTTCATGTTAAAAAATTAGGCTACACCAATTGGACTGAAAATCACTGACACAAAGTTGAAATCCAATGACACAAAAATAAATATCAGTTCCGAAAAATTACATTGGTTTTTTGCGTCTCGCGATTCCACATTTGTAGGACGAATTCCATTGTCTTTTTATTAAAAATCAATTAAACAAAATGCGAAATTAACTGGACAACCTAAATAACATCAATATAACTCAAAGGTTTGTTTTTCACATAATTTCGGTAGGGATTTTTCATTTATAAATCCCAAGTGTGCAAATTAGTATTGCCAATTACTGTGACAATTAAGCGCTACTTGCACAACATCATCCACGCGCATGACGGAATCAATTGTAAATACCTCATTTGAATACTTGGGAACCCAGGCCCGTACGCACGGGGAATGCCCTCTCCCCTCCCCCATGTCCACAAAAGGCCAAAAAGGTCTACTTTTGCTGATTTTTTTAATCACAAGGTACTAAAATTTAGGGAATTTTTACAAGAAGTCCACTTTGTGGTAGAACTGTTCAAAAAGTCAAAAGGACGGTTTAGAGGTTTAGGTCCCTTTTACCAAAAAAGTCTACTTTTTTCGAAAACAAGGTCCACTTTGGGGGTTCCCCCACACCCCCACCCCCTCCCCAAAAACTAAATCCTGCTTACGCCTGCTTGGACTGTCTAACTGAAACGTTTACTCTACCCCCAAATTCATTCAGCATATCTGAAAACCATAAACATTTTGGGACTCTAGATGGCTTTGATTTTCAAACAAAATCGACATTACTATAGATAACATATAGGTACTAATTATGTTTTACTACTAACCAGCTTCAGGCATGTTCTCACATTATCCCAATAAATTGGCTCTAATCTATATTGGCTGCTGGTCGATTGCCAATATGAGATGCGCAATATTAAACCATTCAAAGGCACTATCAGTGATTTGCTAAATCATAAAATAGAAAAAATCATCAAAACTCAGATTTTCTGTAACAAGTATAGGAGATAGCCTAACATACCGTACAAGTCAAATGGGTCATATCGTATTGCCGCAACGTGTTGTGAGAAAGTAGCAACGCGTGCGAATTTCGCACGCTTGCCGGCCTCGGCCAATCAAATCATGAATTTCTGACGTATTTCAAAAAATAAGATCCACAACGCTTTGCGGCAATACGTTTATGACCCTTATGGCTTTCATAACGCGTTGCAGCCTTCACAACCGTTGGAGCTTCACAAAGCGTTGTAAACTTCACAACGCTTGTGAAGGCCATAAGGGGCATATCGTATTGCCGCAACGCTTTCTGAAGTTTGCAACGCTTTTTGGTGAATGTCGGCAACGCGTTGTGAGATTTATAGATTTTTGAAATCACGTCACAGAAATTCATGATTTTGATTTGGCCGACACGTCACCGCGTTGCCGAAATGTCGCAACGCGTATGCGGAAATGTCGCAAAACGCCGCGTTGCGCGCAATGTCGCAACGCGTTGTGACTTTTCTCACAACAGCTTGCGGCAATACGTTAGACCCTTATGCTTCGTGAACCTTAGCACGATTATGAGCTTGCAAACGCGTTAGTGAGCTCGCACTCGTTGTGAAGGGTTGCAACGCGTTTGCAAAGTATCTAGCACGCTTTGACTCTATTTTTTTGAAATACGTCCAGAAATTCATGATTTTAATTGGCCGACTCGCCACGCGTTTCCGAAATGTCGCAACGGCGTTCTACTTTCTCGCAACGCGTGCAGCAATACGTTATGGCCTTTTGGGCTTGCGATAAAACCGTCACCCCATTTTGGAGGTTCCTAAAGGCTGACTCAGGGTTTCCCCGAGGGGGCGCCATTAATGTTCACAGAAATTATATACGCATGGGTCTGTCGCATATACTAATCAAGGTTGAAATAGCTAAGCTCACATCAAAGTCCTTCATATGGAAAATTACAACTCTGTTGTAAAATTCCGGATCCGGATTTTGTTATCCACAGTATCCTAAGGCACTGTCGCTACACCATAAATGTTTACGCGCATCAAAACGAAAATCCGTTTCTCACTATCTCAAACTTTGGAACTTGAGGTGAATATCTTGGTTCAATTTGACAATTTTTAATTAATATGCAAATATGCACAAAAAATTCTATTTTGAACTCAGTCATCCATTGAAATTCAAATCCGATCTAGGCTTGGTCCTTTTTAGTACTTGAAATTGTAAATCTGTTAAATCTGAAATTTAACTATTGGTCCAAATGTTGTTTTGAATAGAGCACTGAATGTAAGCCATCAGACGTGTGTATGTGACACCAGCAGCGGGATGTTGTGCCACGGACTATGAAATCAAACCAAACCATATCAGTGGGACGTCATAACGATGATTAGATCTATTGAGATGCTGTTTTTTACAAACATGCATAATTAACTGCGGTTCACGACGAGCTTGAGGTAAAAGAAGTGGGAAAAGTAAGTCAATCCTAATGGTATATACACCACTAACCTGGTTGCCGTAAGGATAAAAAATCTTGGGTGACTACCTATTCTTTCATGGCAATCTGGACAAATGTCGGAAAAATGCACTAGTTATATTAGAAAGTGATGAAAATTTCATGATTGCCATGGTACACTGGTATGTTTTTTCAAAGTGAGTGGCATTGGGACAGGAATTTGAGGCATGTTTACTGGCGCGCTCATCATTTTAAACATGGATTACTAGCTTGTGGTCGACATAGACAGTGATCAGGAACCTTGTGTTGCCCAGGTCTGACGTCGGGCGGATTTTGGGTGAGCGACTAAAAAAAATTTTTGGGTCCTCATATAATGTTCAAAATTTGTTATTTGGTGATTTTTAGCTTGTACTTTAGCCTGTGACATTGTTGTATTTCTTCTATGAGAGTTTTAAATAAGAAATGACATGTCGCAATAATAATGCCATTTTTCCATAACTACTGTGTATAAGTGGAGTCAGTGGAGTGTAACCTAATTGAGGATTTCCTGACTATAACTTGCTGGCTTACTAGAATTCCTTGTAATGATCTGATGAATAACCATACCAACATCAATACAGCATGCGTGTCATAGCGGTCCGATGCTGAAATTTCGCTCAAAACCGCGGCAAAGTGAGCAAATGCTTTAATAAAATAGCGCGAAGTAGTGTTTGACATGACTTATGATAGGAAATGTAGAGGAATATGAGGGCGTCCATACAGAAATTTACGTAAAAGATAGATTTTTTGTTTACGTTTGTCGTCTGCCGATGACAATGGCCATTGTTGAAACCAGTGGCGGGGCAAGTGGGGTGGGGTGGTGAGGGTGGGGGAAGTGGGGGTGGGGTATGGGGGCCTCTTTCCTTCCCCCCATTTTTTTCTTGCCCCCCCCCCACCCCCCCATTTTGGTGCCCCCTGGCATGAAAGAAATATGAATCGATTTTGGGCAAAATTCGTCGGCGGATTTGGGTGGGGCCAAAAATCACCAATTTGGGGGAGAAATCAGCGATTGGGGCAAATTGGTTAAAAATCTCCAAATAATTTGATATTAGGGCTTTGTGCGGTACTCAGTCTCAAATCAGTTTATAAGTTAAATAAGCCATGTAACGACCTAACTCCTATCTAGGATGTAGCCAACATTTTAAAACATTGTATCGCATTGGAACGCCTTCGAATGGTTTCAACAGGGTAACGCTGAAAAACATACGGAACAGCATACATCTGAGCCAAAGTGATTTTATGATTCCTATTTAAATGCCCCTTGACGCACGATAGGCATCAGAGGGGGTGGGGAAGGATGGAGTCATCGGGGGAAGGACAAATGATCCCATGATTCAGCCGTCTTCGAGGCATTCGGATGCGCGTGAAACGTCATACCCCAAACAATCTATTCTCTTCAAATTGATATACCAACTGTTGACCGATTGGAGTCATTGTTTCTATTTTAGCATCGAATCATTTTTGTCCGTCGCTCCGCAAAAGTGTAATTTAGAATGTTTTGGGGGGGGGGACGTTTTGTTTCATTAGGTAACGTTTAAACCCATTATATTTTCAAAAACCATAATCCCAGTCGGTGACGGTCATTGATATTCGTTACTAAAGTTGGGATTTAAGTTGCGAACTGTGTGTAAAACCAATGCCGACTATCCGCTAAAAAGCGGACTCATTTGTCCCCAAGTTTGACACATCACAATTGCATTTAATCTACCAACAGACATCTACTGCTTTTGGCATATAGGTATGAAAACTCTATTGGGGAGCAACTTTTCCTCATCCCAACAACAATGTTGGATGAGGAATTTTTGAAAAAAAATTTTGAAATTGGAATATTTGGAGATTTTGTTCAAAATTGGGCCGTTGCCTTCCCTCTCTTCAACAACCACAATACTTTGATCGACGTGGGAAGATATTAATAGTAGCGTTTTGTGGCTGTTTTGTACAGAGATGGACAATTAATAGTTTTAGCTCGTCACCCATCGCCAAATACTTTTGCCCATCTGACGCCGAGCGCCCGAGTCGGTGATGTTGTGTTGTATACATTTGCATTCATCGTCAACATCGTAAATAAAGCCCCAACACGATTCTAAATAAAGGCGGAGTCTGACAGAGGAGAGGATTGCTGGGTGCAGGGTGCATGCTAAGCTGTTTTCCGGAGCTCATGCTGCAGCACCATGCCATGGGCTGATGCTGTTACTAAGCGGGGGGGCTGTTGTGGCATCTAGCAAATCACAAGCACCATCAAAGGCTGGACTGGTCATCGTTTCTTGAAATGCTTTTCCCCAAAGGCTTTGTGTATGATGTGTTTTGAAATTCATACTATAGCATTGGTTTCATGGCTTCACGTTAGTCTGTTCAACCAGGCTGAACCAGCATTCAGTAACGCCATACAACATTGTTCAAACTGCTGGTAAGTGGGGTACAACGGGGAAACTAATCAACAAGCCAAAAGGCCATAGACGTATGGCTTCAACACGTTGCGAGAAAGTAGCAACGTCGATTGCGACAATAAAGTGCCGACACGCGTTGGGACGAACATTTCGGCAATGCGTTGCGGCTTTCACAGCAACAAAACGTTGGCAGTGTTGGTGCCAATCAAGAATCATAAATTTCTGTGACTTATTTAAAAAAATAGACCCACAACGCATTGCTATATACTTTGCAATGCTTGCACCCTTCACAGCGCGTTGCGAGCTTCAAAAAGCGTTGCAAGCTTCACAACGCCGTATGCTAAAAAAGGTCCCCAGGCCATAAGGGGCATAACTTATTGCCGCAACTCTTGTGATAACATCACAGACACGTTGCGACTTTTCGGGCAACGCGTTGCGAACATTTCGGCACGCGTTGCTACATTTGCAAGTCACGCGTGTGCGGTGTCGGCCAAGTCAAAATCTAATTTCTGTGACGTATTGATTTAAAAATATATCTCACAACGCGTTGCGAGTTGCGACCTTCAAAAAGCGTTGCAAACCTTCATAACGCTTTGGTTGAAGGTTACAACAACGGCGTTGTGTAAGCTCGCAACAGCTTTGTATGGCTTGCAACCGTTTGTGAAAGCCATAAGGGTCATAACGTATTTGCCGCAACGCCGTTTGGATCTATTTTTTTAATGAAATGCGTCACAGAATTCATGATTTTGATTGGCCGACGGCTCGCCGGTGGTTGCAGAAATGTCGCGTTGCAACGTGTTACTACTTTCTCACACTCGTTGCGGCAATAACGTTTATTGCACGCCATAAAAGGCCATAACGTATTGCCACAACGCGTTTCGACCTTCGGCAACGCGATGCAAGAAAGTAGCAACGAGTTGCAACTAAGTGTTAGCATAGGCCGTTTGCAGGCATGAAATTGTAGTGCGCAGGGCTGGTGCTGGTTGGGGTTGTGTGGGGGTGTGGGGGGGTGCGGCGTCGGCCAATTAGAATGACGAAGTTCTGTGACGTAAATTTCAAAATTAGACCCACAACGCGTTGCAAAGTATCTAGCCACGCGTTGTGGAAACCTCACAACGCGTTGGCCAGCTTCACACGCGTTGCGACCTTCAAACGGCTTTTGGAGGAGTTCGCAACTGCTTTTTGCGAAGGTTCACAAGCCATAGGTTCATAACGTATTACCAAGGCAACGCGTTGTGAGAAAGTAGCAACGCGGTGCTACATTTTGGCAACGCGTTTTGCGGCTTGTCGGCCAATCAAAATCAAAATCATTCTGTGACGTATTTCAAACAAATAGATCGGAACTCGTTTGCGTCGAATACGGTTAATGACCCTATATGGCCCTTCACACACGCGTGTGCAGCCTTCACACGCGATTGCGAAGCTTCACACCACGTTGTAAACTTCACAAACGCGTTGTGAAGCAATCAGAGGGGTCCTTAACGTAATTGGTGCCGCCAACGCGTTTTGGCGAAGTTTGGCACGCGTTGTGAAGGTCGCAACGCGTTGTGGATTTTATATTTTTGAATATTTTTATTTTTTGAAATTCATGATTTTTTGTTGTATGGCCGACAACCGCAACTGCGTGTCCGAAATGTCGCAACGCGTTGCTGAATATGCGCAACGCGTTGCCAAATGTCGGCAACGCGTTGCCGACATGTCGCAACGCGTTTGTGACTTTCTCAAACGCGTTGCAGAAGAGAGAAAAAAAAAAAAAAAAGAAAAAGAAAGAAAAAAAAAAAAAAAAAAAAAAAAAAAAAAAAAAAGAAAAAAAAAAAAAAAAAATCCTCAAAAAAAAACAAAAAAAAAAAAAAAAAAAAAAAAAAAAAAAAAAAAAAAAAAAAAAAAAAAAAAAAAAAAAAAAAAAAAAAAAAAAAAAAAAAAAAAAAAAAAGGAAAAAAAAAAAAACAGGGGGCAGGGGGGGGGTTACTTTATGACCCTGTTGAGTGGCTTGTGAGAGAAAAGCCGTGTAGGGGCTAGGACGGGGTGGTGCTATGTTGTGAGAGCGTATGCAACGCAATTGGATGTAAGCTCGAGCAACCGTGTGGTGGAACAGTGGATGGTTAAAGCAAACACACGGTTTATCGGAAGGTCTAGGCTCAGGCAGCCAACACAAAAAGGCTGTGTGGTGTGGTGTCATAGTTTAATTTGTAAGAATAAGTAAAGGGGATCTGGGGGGTACAACAAAAGAAAATTAGTGGATTTGTCGTCTCTGTGATAATGTGCCCGTGTACAATATGGATGAAGACTGAATAAACTGAAATCTGAATGATGAAAATTAATCTTCGCTCAGTCTCATACCGTTGCCATCTGAACTCTTGCGGTCTCTGCGTTTAACTACGTAACCGAACCTCTCAAGCTTTCTTAAGAACTAAAACAATCAAAATTGGATAGCGCAGGCATCAGCTCGTGTCGCATCTCAACAACAACACGTCAATGACGATGGATGGGCCCTTGGAAAATGTATGGACGTCAGATGGCACCGATGTATTGTCCATCGACCATCTGATGGTGGTGTACTGACCTTTGTTTACGCAACACGTTCTTAGTCAAGGCATATGATGCGGACGTGTAACACACAGGTCAAAAACTGGCGGCGGCGGGCCGATGTGCGCCAACCACGGGCTCAATCGTGTGGGTTGAAGGTGCATTGCAACGCAGGGTCGAAGTGGCCTATCGATACGTTCCGAGTGTTTGTCTAGTATGCATCCTCATCCTTCACAGCGTGCGAAATATCTCCCGAGCACACCAGTTTTTGGTAGCAACAGGCTACGGAGGGGGGCAAGGGTGTGATCAGTCTTCACGACACTCATCGCGCTGCGGGCGAACCGTTGGGGGTGGCCCAGACAACCCACATCACATCAGCGTACGGGGAAAGGGGGCAGACACTGCTGTATGGTCTAGGTCCCGCTAATCTACATATGGCGATGCGTGTGACACAATCGTCGAGTTGGGTCTAGTGTCATAGAGCCGGGACATGTATAGCAGTCGCGCGTGCCAGGTCAAGTGTGTGCTATAGGCACAGATACACAAGTCCGCAGTGGTCACAGGATGTATGCATGCCCATAAGCCACACAGCAAAAAAGTCAACCAAACCTGAGTCAGCCAAACCAAGGAAGACCGTAGCGGAAGAATAACCCCGCGACGGTGCCATACGAGGGGAGACGAGGGTTGTGCACGGCGTCTGTAGACAATACAGGGGCGAGCTGAATTTCGCCACAGTGGCAGCCCATACGCCGGCGGGAAGTAAATAACAGACGTCACCTAGGAGTCGCTATTAGGGTACAGACAACGGCAAAACAGGCACCAGCGACAGTGTAGGAGCCTACGAATATGTGGGGGGGGGACACCACCGACGCTGGTCGGACGGACCCCAGATGTGTGGTGGGATAGGTGGGCGGGAAAGCCGAGTGTGGTTAGGGAAGCAATATACGCGACTGGGGGACTGAGTCGGGACCGACCTAACTGGTACATAAGATGCGGAAGAAAAGTCGCTGGAGACACTAGAAGAAGAAAGCACTACTAGAAGTACGGGCGACCCGTAACGAGTATCTCACAGGTGGGGTTGCTACTGACGCTGCAAGGTCGACAGCATTCGCACTTCCTGCTATGCGCTAACTTGCAAGACACGTGTCACGATGCCGTCTCTGTGCTGATGCCGAGGGGGCTGCCGTCGTAACGTATAACGCAGACTGAGGTTGTGTAGGTGCATGGGGGGGGACGACGACAAACAAAAACGTGCTACCACGTCACAAAGTTGGCTGAGGTGAAGCAGAATAGTTAACACTGGGGCGTGTCATTGCGTACATTGTGTGATGTGGGACACCGCACAAATATTAAGTCTCGGCCCGGGTAAACCCAGGTTCCATGCGCCGCGAGTAATGGTAACACAGAATGCCCGGCTTGATTAGGTACCGTAGGCCGGTGGTATAAAGTAATGACGGTGGTAGAAACCTCCTTGTCTAAAGTTTGGGCTCCTGGAATAGGACTGTGCAATCGGTCACAGGTAGGTGCGTACCGGCACATACTTGTTCACGATGGTTGTCAGTCACACTGGTCTGCAGAGCTCGCCGTTGCATCCTCTCGAGGACTGGAGGATGACTGGACTACAGGACCGAGATGGTTAGTGGGGATGTATTATCGATACCGGTAGTATGCCCTAGATACACTTGGTCAAGAGCGGAACACCTGAGAACAGTGGCTCGGCCTACAACACAGTCCTCCTCCGCGCCTGAGGTGTCGCGACGAGCTCTCATGGGGCCGGTGTGATATACGCCGAATTGGAGTGACATAAGAAGCTCTGGTCACAAATCTCAGCACGATAACGCTCGGACACGCGGGTGTCACACACTCGCATATTGGGGTACACACGAGCGACCGACAAGACCTCACTGTAGAGTGACCTTTACAAATACATATCCATTGGGTTAACATTGCTGCGTAAAACTGCGGGGGGTCTGGCTACCCTGAAGAAACAAGATGGGACAGATACAGCGCGACGTGGTACAAGAGTGGGGTAGACTAGTATCATGGCAACTTTCTGGTTAAAAAATGAGGCAAATTCATTACATAACATGTCCATATCATCACACTCCGGGAGGTGCTTAACTGTCTTGTTCAACAGTTTGTTCAAGGGTTTTAAACTATTTTTTCAGTCAGAATTATTGAAGTGTAGCTTGACAGTACTGTTCCTTAGCGACGTTTGATTAGGCTACTTGTGTCCTAGTCTGTTCTATATATTGATATGGTCATTAGGAGCATTTGGTTTTAGCCCTTTTTCTTTCACACTTTCTACGCTGACGAGCCTGCATTATTGATCTTCTTTATTATACCAAGGGGGATGTGGGACCCTTTTACTGCGGAACCGCAAGCGGGAAGTTGGCACTGAGTTCAAACATTACAAATGGCTGTGTCAAACTCCAAACATCCCGTCAACTGAGGTTTCGCCCAATGTCCAGATCCTGGAGGCGTGATGAAAGATCAGAGGCAAAGGCTACTTTGTCCATGCTCTTAATATTTCTAACACTCATTTGGACTTTGCCAGGCCTAGGCTTGTTTACAATTAATGAACAAACCATTACAGTGTGATCCAGAACCCTGTGTGTGCTTGTTAGGAACTTGCATGTTCAAGTTTTAAAAAATAAACACTGTCCTTCAGTCGAGCTATCACCAAGTCCAAAGTATGCCCTTTTTATGTGTTGATCCACTTATGTACTGGATTCAGTCCATG
Organism: Ophioderma brevispina; assembly: GCA_023653785.1. Lineage (NCBI taxonomy): Eukaryota > Metazoa > Echinodermata > Ophiuroidea > Amphilepidida > Ophiodermatidae > Ophioderma > Ophioderma brevispina. The sequence goes on from JAMKCH010043417.1 coordinate 41,425, forward strand.
CGAGCTAAGTGTCCTCAGAACGCAGCCGCGTCATACTTTTGAGGTACATCCACATGGACGTTAAAGTCACCCACAATATTGTGGTTTACACAAGATGCACTAGTTACATCATTAAACAAGTGACTATTTCAAACTTCATAATACCGGAACTGTCCTTACTTTGAAACCCGTTTTTCAGTTGAGGGAGGGGGACGATAAACTGCAACCAGGCCGAAGTCTTATTTTCCGAATAAATACCCACGTATGTTCAACGTGTGCTACGTCCACAACACTAGGTTCCTTTGGATTGCAATGCTTGACTTATGGATGATACCTGATGCCACCGTGTTCGTCATGGTTTTTATATTTTTCTAGGGAAATTCATAAATGAATACCCTTCAGGCAATAGTTCGCCTATTACAACAGGGTCAAGTTCAGCAAGCCTGTTTCGGTTATTATCAAATATGTCACTTCATTTTCCTAAAACATATGTCATATTGGATAGCAGTTTTTGTTTCCTACCGATCTAGCATTCCAGAGATATATATGATTTTAGTTGGGTTATGTTTGGGTAAGCTTTGGCCGTAGGTTTACTCAAAATTGACAACCTGCTCTGTGGATACAACTGACAGGGGGGTTGTATATATCTAAGTTCTGGGCAATTGTGCGCGGGGGGGGGGTGGGTTTCGCTTTAATCCACCTTTGCCCCTTCTTGATTCCATGCGCTTAGCTTTGAAGTGGACACTTTTGGGAATGGGGGGGTCACGGGCATGGTGTTTTAAGCAATCGTAACGAAGCTAAATATTTACCAACATCACCATTGATACCACAATCAGTTACGCTGTTGGTTCCTGGTGGGGACGTTTCCAATGAAAGCAAATAATCACGGCTATTTGGTTCGTTCAATACCAGCCTTTTCATTGGATTCATGGAGTAATACTCACGATGATCGTGGTTAGGTGGGTGGTGGGTGGGTCGATCCATTTGTATTGATTAAGGTAACACTAATGTGGGTCACCATATAGTCTGTGGGGGGTATTGATACCCAGTCCAGTCCAATGGTCGAATAAATATAGTAACAGACATTGTCCACAAAAATATGGAAAATGACGACGATGACTCAAAAACAGAAACATTGTCCACAATTCTCCACACTTACGCAAACAAAAGTCAAATTTCCACAAACTAAAACCGCAGTAAAAACGTCGACAATTGTCGAATTTAAGGCGACGATGCAGGAGCGACCTAATGGTGCTGGCAAAATCATCACAACTCTCAACGTATTCGTTACCCTTTTATTTTGCTATAAAAACTTCTACGTGGACGCTCAAGCATCATCAAACGGCTTGTAATGAGGGTGGGCAGCTTTGATGGGGTTTTGGGGTCAAGATCAATAATTAAAGAAGGTTATTCCCCTTTAACTTTACATCGTTGAGCTTATGCATACCGCAAATAAACTAACCTGTGTCCACAGTTATTGAGAAGGTACGTATTCAGCGTTACTAGATGTGTGCCGTGATGAAGAGCCACTGTTGTTACACCGATGTGGACACTTTGACCTGCACATGAGATCGGTTCTTCGTGGAGGTCCCGACTGTCCGTAAGCCGTTGGTTCGTTCCAATTCACGCATGGTTCCCGTTGTTCCAAGTTCCGTTGAACTTTGTCTATTTCTAGGACATCCACTGACTCGCGGTCTTGTTGTATCAACTGTATTATAATTATAAGTTGGTCGAAGTCCTTAATTCAATATGGCTCTAGGGATCATGTGATATGTGTGCGAAAGAAGGCCTAAGTCCCATTTTGGTAGCATTTTGACATCGTACATTTGTTTGTCAAAGGGTTCTAAGAGGAGCACCAGTGATACGAGGTGAACTTTGGCAGTGGACATTAGTTATATAATTTAGAAATAATGAACATCAAAATCCTGTGGGGGAGAATGATTTACTGATCGATATTGATCTTTATGATTTCTGGCACACACATTTAAACTATATCAGGACTTGCCAATTTAAGTCACAGTGGTATATATGAATGTCTGTTATCTGTTGAATGTCTGAGGTTTTATGAATTATTCTGTACCTGATTTCTATATGTAATAATAAATGGATGAGGAGCACGCCGTTTAAAAAATAATGGTGAAATTTTTGAATAAGGTCATGGTGAAGCGCTGATTAGTCGAGCTCCGACTATCGGCGAGCCTTAGGCTCGCCGCTAGTCGAGCTAACAAGCAAGCCAACCTTATCAAAAGTCCATTATTTTTCATAACGGTTGTTTTGAATTCTTTATCTATATACGTCGTGAAGAGCGAAGATCGATTTTATTAAGTTTTTTTTTAAATTTGTGTAAAACAACCAATTTGAGCTGTTATGTTCACGTGTGCAGAATCTCCACCAATGTAGAGTCGATTATAGGTTTACTCTTCTGAGAGATAATTTTGATGGGTAATCGGGAAAGCCTGATCTGATAGAAATGTCCGCATCTGTTGAGACGATTATCATATTGACTGGGTATGTCGGCGTGGACGGGTCACTTTCCACACCTCTTTCACTAGATGGCTTACTCTGCTATTAGCCAACTAAAAGAAGTGGGGTAAGGCCCATGGGTCCGTTCCTGAAAGTGGTCGTACGACATTCGTAGCCTCTTTCTATCGCAACTTTTGCGTAAAGGTTGCACACTAGAATTTACTGCGTTCCGACCACTTATTGCACTTAAGTTTCTTCAAAACAGTAAAAATCTACGTCTCGCTAGCCCGTACGCTATTTCCACTACTGTTCATGCGTTCCTTAAACTTAACTTAGTCGCATGATTATCGTAAAGTTACGCGACTTTCTACGTCTACTCAGATTTGACGTAGACTTGACATGTAACGATATAAGTTGATATCATTGACATTATGGAAAGCTATATGCGTGATTTTATTTGAAAGGATGTGAGGCTGGAGATATTGTAGGAAGACTCTTCCAACCATGCTCGAGAGCGTAAGACGGGGGTGAGGGGTGCCCCCTTTGGGTTTGTAAACACAAAAAAAAAAATTTGGTGTGTGTGCTATGGGGTTGGTGGTGCTGTATGTGTGTACACATGTTGCCTTACCGACCAATCATCACCATACAAGATCTGGAGGAGAGCTACTATCATTGCACTCCCCAAAACCAAACAAGCCTGTCGACAACCCTACGACTACCGCCCAATATCACTACTGTGGTTCCTCCCTTCCAACTCCTTGAGAGGAATCCGGCCGGCTGTAGCCCGTCGTCAATCCCCATCTGCCTGACGAACAAGCGGATTTCGCCGTGGCCCGGAGCACTGTCCACCAGATTGTCAAACTAACAAATGATATTGAGGAAGCTTTGAAAAGCGCCGCAAGGCAGGCGTTATCTTGGTGGACGTTACTGCAGCATATGACACCGTGGGCACCATGGCCTGACACTCAAGCTCTCCGGATTATCCCGGATCGTCACCTTGTACATGCAATTCATATGTAACATCTTGCAAACCGTAGCTTTATTCTCAGACCAGTGAATGGGCAGATAGTCGTCTGCGTCGTACCCCCCCCCCCCCGGTTCCCCCCCCCCTTGAGAACGGTTTAAATACCACAAGGATCTGTATTGTCTCCTATGCTGTTCACTTGGTTATCATGGCGATATACCTCAACAACATCTAACAATATGGCTAACGGCGCCGACGATCTTGCCCTGCTCCATTCGGACAGCAATTGGACAGAAGTTGAAAGCACAATCACTACACTTCTTACTACTTAATATTTAGTGACACACCACATCCACACATACACACGGCACAACGAATTGCTAAGTGGTCTTGCCAGCTATAGCTGGCAGGACGGCCCACATTAAAATGACTAATCCGTCAGTACAGAGCCATACGCTAACTTTGACAAAGTCCCGTGTTGGTGTTCCCCCAATTACTTCAGAATATAACTCCTTACGCAACAAGCCGTTCTAGTAATTTCTTTCCTTATTACTCAATGTGAAACTAACCAATTGCAAGAATCTTCCTTACTCTTTAAGAGAATGATCCACCTATTTTGGTAACATTTTGATATTTCAAGGCGCACGAGTTTTACCGTAGCACAACGGGAGGTTGAGATGAAAGGGTACCTCCGAACATTAGTGTCCAGTACACAAGAGAGACTGTTATTCTTTTCGTGTTTAGTTTTACTCCTTAAAATATTAAATGTATATATTGTTAAGATACCACCTGGTCTGTTATCCAGCCCCACAAAATACTGCACAAAAAAAGATGTAATATATGTTCATCATCAATAACAAGTGTAATGAAATCATAAAAATTAAAAAATCAGTAAAAACTGTTGACCTTCATACTAAAGTTTGAGTAGAGACCTTTGCTGTTACTCATTTGCTCAAGTAAAAGCATTGACATTTTTTCACATTGTATAATCATTGTGCAAAAAATATGGTAACAAGAAATTAAATGTTATTGTTATAGTCTAGTTTTCTTAATAATCTACCACGCAAAGATTTTGTAAACACCGAATATATTTTCACACAATTTTTTTCCCAATGTCGTGATGTTAACATGTGTCCATGGTCGACCAATTTTATATTAACAAGTTACTTTTAATGGGGGGGCTTACACAAATCAAAGTTTTTAGCCGCGAGTTTAAAGGGAGACCTAGTCCGCCGTAGCCATAGTCGGGGGATCCATAGACACAACTTAATAAACGTTAAACTAATGTTGCATGAACAAGTTAACTGAATCGGTGCCGTTTCGTTACCCTTGTATGTGGACTATAAAAAATTCTACTCAGCTCAAGGCGGCTTGTAACTATGGGGTGGGCAGACTTTTGAGGGGTTTTTTTGTGGTCAAGATCAATCAAGATTAAAAGGTTATTCCCCCTTGAAACATATAAATCGGTTGGCTTATCAGTTACCGACAAAGAACTAACCTTGTTCCACCAGTTATTGAACAAGGTACCGTAGCATCGCGTTACTAGATGTGTCCGTGAATGAATAGCGCACTGTTGTTACACAAAACCGATTGGAAACTTTGACCCTGGCACATGAGATTCGGGTTCTTCGGAGTCCAGACAGGTCCGTAGCCGTTGGTTCGTGTCAATTTGTTTTTTATTTTAGTTTTGTTTTGCTCAGTGTCACATGTCACCCAATGACCGATTTCAAAACTAATTTGAAAGAATTATGTAGGCCTATCTCTTGTCGTATTTCTCACAATTTTCAAACTTTTTGATTCTTTTTTAATCAAAAATATCCTTCTTTTGTGTATTTCAACCTCCACATTTTTAGGGGTGTTTCTCAAAGTACATCACGCACTGATAACCCCTTCCCAAGTTGGAAGTAATGTCAGATTAGAGTGATTAAACTGAGTCAAAATCATTCTAAATTGTGAAAATCTAGTCTAAAAAAACCAACTTTGTGGTTTGTTTGTTTGTTTATTGTTTGTTTGTTTGTTTTCCGGCTATGCGTTTCTGCCGTCCTTTAACATACGTATTGAATTTGGTATGTGGTAGAACGTCTCGGACGTACGAGATGTTTGGTGGTCACGTTTTCTAGGGTCATTTGGTGGTGGTCAAAAGGTCATCTAGGGGTCATTTTGTAACTTGGCCGTGCTTTGATGTATGATATGAGTTTTGGTATGGTGGTAGAGTTTGCTTTACGAGTTTTGTGGTCACAATTGTTTCGAGAGGTCTTTGGGGGCAAAGTCCGCCAGGGGGTCATTATCGGGTAACGTGAGCGTGCTTTGACGTCTGATCTGAGTTTTGGTGTGGTGGTGGAGTTTCGCCGTACGAGTTTTAGGGTCACATTTTCCGAGGGGTCAATTGGGGGGTCAAAGGTCATCCCGGGGTCATTATCGGGTAACTTCCCGTGCCTTTGAGGTATTGGAGATAGTTTGTGTGTGTGTGGTTGTAGAGTTTCGCTGTACACGTTTAGTGGTCATGTTTTCGAGTGGTCATTTGGGGGTCAAAGGTCATCCAGGGTCATTTCCGGTAACTTGCGGTGCTTTGACCTATGGATGTGAGTTGTTGGTACGGTGGTAGCTTTCGCCGTACGAGTTAGTGGTCACTTTTTTCGAGGGTCATTTGGGGTCAAAGGTCATCCAGGGGTCATTGTGGGGGTAATTGGCCGTGCTTTTGACGTATGATATAGTTTTGGTATGGTGGTAGAGCTTGCCGTACAAGTTTAGTTTCACATTTTCGAGGGGGCCTTTGGGGGGGGGGTCAAGGTCATCCAGGGGTCATTATTGGGTACTTGGCCGTGCTTTGACCTATGGATGAGTTTGGGGTACGGTGGTAGAGTTTTCGCCGTACGAGTTTTTAGGGACACATTTGCCGAGGGGGTCATTTGGGGTCAAGGTCATCCAGGGTTCATTATATGTACTTGGCCGTGCTTTGACTTATGGATTTGAGTTTTTGGATGGTGGTTAGAGTTTCACCATACGATTTTAGTGTCAAATGTTTTCGAGGGTTCCATTGGGGTCCCAAAGTCTACCAGGGGTCCGTTACAGGTAACTTAGCCATTTGGCATGGTGGTATAGCGTTGCCGTCCGAGGGTTTGTAGGGCAATTTTTTGATGGTAATTTGTCGGGGCAGGTCATCCGGGGTCATAATTGGGTAAATCGGCCATCTTAATGACTTACTTAATTGCTCCGGGGTGCTAATAGGTCGAATACAGTCTCTCTTCTGCAAACATTCCAGTATACTTATCTGCGGGATACTCACTAAGCCCACTATTTTATATAAAAAGTATGGTTAATTTTTTCCATTTACTAAGTGAGGATAGTCGTGTTTTGGGCACTGGCCAGATTTTTTTCTTGTATATATTACACCTAGCGTATCGACCTACATTGGCATTGGAAAGAAAGTAACATGTTGAGGGGGTTATTTGTCTAAACAAAGGTTCAAATGCATAAAGTAACTGTCTACAGAATAACTGCTCTTGTGCATGGTGACCCACAACAATATTAGTCACGATTATCTAATGAAGACGAAAACTAATATATGCCAAGTCCCATATTGTGTCCTTGCTTTTGAATATTCAATATACGCGAGATTCCGTCTTATGAAGAGTGTGGTATCACTCGACTTATTAATGGCTGTTTCGAGAGAGGTAAGGGTTGGTAGCTGCAGCTTGATCCCATCAAGGTTTATGCAGACAATTAATTATAAACCCTATAACCCGTTTTTTTGCTCAAGTAAACAGACCAATAATTTTATGTGGGTTATCATGACCAACTTGAACCTCTAACAAGTAATATTGTCATTGATCAAACAAACTTAAATGTGCAATTTTAAGATAACAAAATCTGGGACCTCGATCCGCCAATAAAACCAAAAAAAAAATGATATACTTAATCCACATTTCAAGAACAATATCTTAATGCGTGAATTTGACCAGAGGGTGTATTGAGTCAATCTCACAAATGCCACCCAGTTTTTGGGAAATTTCGCCTCAAAAGGGTCATGTGATCCCAACCAAATCCTTTCTTAACCTAAAAACCCTTACTTTTAGACTCATTTCAATTCACCCCCAAATGGTTAGTACTTAAGGAATTTGAAGCATGATCATAATGGTTTGTGGTCCTCTCTTCTTGTACCACTTTTTATCCCTAATCTGACATGAGTTTTGCACGGTACAGTATAGGCAAATTGCAATGCATCAGTATGGATTCCAAAACAACCTCTGGATTTACCGACATCTTGTTATTCGGCCTATGTTAATTTTTGAAAAAAACTTTTACCATACGGCCATGGTGGCCAGCAAGTTAGTATTTACTGCATCTTGCAGTAGTATAAATTTCACAATGTCACCTTAAGTTATGATATAGAGACTCATGTACATGTTTTAACACGATATTGAGTTTTTAAATTATATTTCTTTATATAAAGGACCCTCCCGATTTCGATTAAAAAAAGAATATCACAAAATAGAGTATATGGATACAATCTAAATTGGTCACAGAATGAAAATAAACGCTCTCACTCGCATAGCTCTAACTAACTGAAAAAGTCACTATAATTAAACATTTCCCTGTACTAACGAATTAATTAATAACCGTGAGAAAAAAGAACCGAAAAGGAAGTGAAGCACAGGATCTACATGAAGCAAATAAAACAATATGGAAAAGCGTTTACCACACCCCACACCCATAACACACAAACGCGAACAAAAAAAAAATTACCGAATCAGACCAAGTTGACGCAATCAAGCGAACCCTGTCCCCGAGTGTTTAAGACGTGGTTAAGTTCATAGATACACGCAAAAAAAATCAGTCCTACTGATGATAACCGGCACATGGTAAATGCCGCAAATTGTATCAGACTTTGCAGCCCAGACAGAGCCCCCAATTTTAATCCAACCATGAATGTGAAATTACTCTTTAAACCGCAGTTTTATGTTAAACTTACAGATTGTCGTAGGTTTTCGGGGAGATATGCACTTACGCGATCATCTTATGTACACTGTTCTGGAACGCTAACATCATGATCGTAACCAAATCTTAAAGCCGTGTCGTAGATGAAATTTACGATCACGCGTTTCGGGAACGGACCGACCCCATGGGCCTGATAATATATCACAGCATGAGTTTACTGATGCAATGCGGCCCCCGATGTCCTAGAGTGGCTCCAGGATCTACACATGTTGGGGCTACCAACCAGTCCTTACCCAGATCTGGAGGAGAGCTAACTATCATCGCACTCCCCAAACCAAACAAGCCTGTCGCAACCCTAAGAACTACCACCCAATATCATTACTGTGTGTCACTTCAAACTCTTAGAGGATGATCCAGGGCCCCGGCTGTAGCCCGTCGTCGAACCCCCATCTGCCTGACGAACAGCAGGATTTTCGCCGTGCCGAGCACTGTCCCCAGATTGTAAAAACTAAACAATGAGCTTGTAGGAAAGCTTTGAAAAAGCGCCGTAAGGCAGGCGCAGGCCTCATCTTGGTGGACCTTACTGCAGCATATGACATCCGTGTGGCACAGGCCTGACACGCAAGCTTTCTCATGACATTCCCCGGATCGTACCTTGTCAATTCATATGTAACATGTTCGCAAACAGTAGCTTTATTCTCAAGACCATGCTGGGCAGAGTAGTGTCTGCGTCGTCTGAGGACGGTATAACCACAATAGCTTATTGTCCTCCTATTCTGTTCAACTTGTATATCAGCGATGTACCTCTAACAACATCTAGACATATGCTACGCCGACGATCGTGCCCTCCTCCATTCGACCGCAATGGACGAAGTAAAAGCACATCTTACTACAGACTGGCCTACTTGCCGCAATCTCAAGACCTGAGACGACGCTGAGCGAGAGCCAAGACCACCGCTCTGCCTTCCACCTCAACACCAAGAGGCTCATCGCCAGATTCAAAACAAACCTCAACGGAGCGCCTCTGCCATACCATCCTCAAACCAACCTCGTGGGAGTGAGCTTTACCCGGCAGCTTACTACCGCAGCACCTTCGAGTCGGTATGGTCGTCAGGTACTGCTTCGAGGAATACCCTCCGGTGGAGCTGCTTGATCTTCATTGGGTGCTAGTCCAACCACCCTACCGCACCACTACTGCCTTGGCTTCCTGGTCTACAGCACTGCTGAATATGCCGCCCCAGCTGGTGCACCGCTCTCAACACAAATAAGCTGGCACTGTACTCAACGAGACCTTGAGAATCATTACTGGTTGCCTTCGTCCCCCTCCATCTGAATTTCTACTACCAGTGCTTTAGGCATTGCCGCCTGCAGGCACTTCAGAGGGAGCACCACTCGCACAAACAAGTGAATAAGGCTCTGTTGGACATCATGCACCTGCTGCATAACATGTCAAAGAATCACACAACTCGGCAGACAGAGACTTCGCTCCCGTCGACCTTTCTTTTCTGCCGACACGACGCTGCTAAACTCTCCATTCCCCATTCAACATCTTACACAGACATGGAATACTGCATGGCTAGACATTCCAAGACCAAATCAACTCTCTATTTACACCTAAGATAGAACTACCACCTGTCAGCAATCCTCCCACGCAGGCATTGGGCCACCTTAACCCGGATTCGCACATGAGAGTCGTCGCTTCAATGCATATTCACCCCGATGGGGGCTGCGGGCATCGCCAGCCTGCCAATTAGGTTCTCCATCACAGACTGGGAATCACATTCTCAATGAGTGCCCTACCTTTAGTCCGCCGGTGATACAAATATCTCAAACACGCCCCAACCAATCAACGGTAAGTTGGCTCCAACGTTTAAAACACATTGACTGCCTGCCTTATCGCACAGAAAAGAAGACTTGTTCATAAGCCGTGTCTACTGGTTATTTAGTAGGCAGGTTTGGATTTTTAGTAGGTTTCATTTCAATAACCCTTTCACACGTATATCTAACCTCGGATTCGGACAAACCACAATTAAAGATCTTGATACCGATTATGCTTGTTACGCAGGTAGTGCTTAAGAAGTTTATAGCTCAAGAAGATATCCTACCTTAGGCAATTCTTAATAGGCTCTGTCTTACGGCTGTCACTAGCACTCGATTGCGCAGAAAGTTACCACGGCAGAAATTTCCTTATTTTTTATACGGTTCCCCTCATTTTTTTTTAAAAAAATCCCGTATTCAGTGATATGGCTTTACGGGTACATTGTTCATTGTTACATTTGATAGTAAAAGCACATGTTTTAAATGTCTTTTTGAAGATTTTCCATACCTTGAAATCACACCACTGGCCGATTTGTTGTCGATAGACATGTATTATCTAAACAGAAGCAGGCGGCCTGACCATAGACCTGCTGTGGAATGTTCCACATGGGCCGCTGGAATGGGCCCACTTTGGGCCGTTTGATAAAAAGAGTGGAAGACAAACGAAAGGAAATAGAAAGGAACGAGGGGCGAAAGGAAATTGAGAGAAACACCCCCGCCCGCCCCCCGCTGCATGTTGCCCCCGCCCCCCCGCTGTTGGTCCCCCTCCACTCTGCCGCCTCACTGCCGCCCTTTCAAACTGTTTTTCAGGAGGGCCTGTAAAGTCAATTCAGTGTTGTGCCGGCAGCACCTCCTTGGGCCCCAACGAAATCTTTGATAGGTGTCGAAACCTTTACGGTTTTGCTGGACTTTCATCGATATCTCAAGTTACAAGCGTTGGTCCGGTGGCATCCCCGTATAAGGCTAAATTAATTGCGGGTAGAGAGTTGGCGCTGTACCTTCTCTTTCTGCCGTTTTACTTTAAAAAATCTTTCGAATTCCTATTTTCATACTTCAATCAGAGGTCACGCCAACATGCTAATTTTCTTGTTACACGATAAGACAATACAATCGCTGGTGACCTCAATAGCTGTGCGAAAACGCTCTGGAAATTCCTGATTTGAGGTTGGCAATACCTGAATTCATTTACAATCATATCTTATTGTTGCCGGACATGTCATCTACATAATCTAAGTTGATCTAAATTGACGTGAAAGGGTGTTTGGAGGGTTAAACAACGAATTAAAAGCGAACGAATTTTATGTTTTGAAAAACGTAGTCTCTGAGTTCTTGAAATCTCACCAATTTCAAAGCATCCCAAATCATTAATTGAATTGTGGTGCTACAAAACAGTCTGTGTAACGTGGTTACTCTATCTCTAAGAAAGGTCGACGACACGGAAAATGCATAACCTTCATTTTACTTGCTGGCACATGGAATTGAATTCTCATTGCTATAACATGGACCTGGTTTCCATCGATTTTGACTGGCAGACTTGTGTTGTGAAATTGAACAATGGTAAGGTCCGTTTGCCTATTGTCAATTTGTGAAAGCCCATGTAAAAGACCTGTCAACAATTTATGTGAACAATAAGTACTCTGGGTGACCTGCCACTAACTGGGGGAAATGTGAGCCTTTGTTTGGGGCGCAGCGAGCTTTTGTCACGGTACTGGTGACGCTGATTAATTTAGAGCAGTCCTAAACAATGGTTATTCGTAATAAAGTTCACTTTATTCCGTTTAGAACTACTGATGCATACAGTGACCTCAGTGCCTTTAACATGGCACCATCCGGTCGCAGCCCCTTTATTTCAGGACAAGAAACTGTGCACACTGTACCATTATGTACTGTAGGACGGAGACTCCACTATAGATTGTGTGAAAACCACTTGAAATTCGACTACTATCGGAAGTACGAAGCTTGTGCCAGAAAGATAGTCTAAACGTCCATTTCCCGATAAAGTGTTCAAAAGGTCGTTTTTAGTGGTTCGCTTACAGCATGCACCGTTTAAAACTTGTTTTTGGTTTTTTTTTTTTTTGGCCGTTAGAAGGAAATGTTAATTAATATAAATTATACTAGAGTTATGATTTCAATGATCGACTAGAATTGTAACCGGATGAGAAAGTTCATTCAAGCATAGGCTAAAGATGCATATCCATCTTTTCGCCATGTCGCCAGCCCAAATCCGTTCCTTTAAAATGTTTCCCCTTGTACGTTTACACAAGAGCGCATATCACAGAGTACATTGCATTTTTATCAGACCTATTATGCCCTAATTAATTAGTTCAAAACATGATAATATTTGGATTATTAAAGTTTCGCAAGAGTTCTCTGAAGCATGTCGCCATATTGCAGCCAGATAATGTTACCATAATTCGAATGAGACAAAAAATGCTACAATAACGGAATACCAAGTTCCAATATTGCAAAATCCAGAAGATGTTCAATGTTATATATACAAATTTTTGCATAAAAATCTGGTTTGACATTACATTTCCAAGCTAAGTACTGAAAGAAATCCATGTTACGTTCATACCGCGCCAGATACGTAACCGCCCTCCTGCTACTCTCTTGCAAAACGCGTGATACATAAATTCGAATACCACACCATGCTTTAATATGAAGGTAATACCGATAAGTAATAGAGGGCTAATTCGTGAAGCACGTATCTTTCATCAAGACCCGCACGATAACAGAAAAAGGCCGGCCAGATCGTTACCCCCATACTGTTACTTAGTTTTTTTTTTGTTTAATGTTAGCCAATATACGGAAACTCCCTGAATTTTTTTAAGATCACCCATGCATTGTTCGTGTTTCGGAGAATATTAAAGTTTTACGATTTTCAATGATTTTCAGAAAATTTCCTTAAGTTTTGATATTTGGTCATTTTGGAGACCAAACTTGAGCACTTTATATGGGAGATGGCCCAACAAGGAGGGGTTGTCCCTATAATAAATGGCCGGCGAGAGTTGGTATATGAAAATCGGGCACCTGCTTTTAGAAAAAATGCGCACGAAGCACAATAAAATCTCTTAAAGCCAATTTGGATAAATTCATTTAGAACTATGGACCATTTTGATACACACTTTTTGCTTCTACACATCCAAACGTCGGATCGATGGACCTCAAAATTTGAGAAAAAAATAATGGAGTGGTGGCCTTGTGCATATTAATAAGCTTAACTAAAAAGGTGAACCTATCAGAACCCATTGTCCATTCAAAACTGACACAGGCATCTGTGTTCCTAACTTTTCATATTAATGAGCTCATTTGCATATATTTGTTCTAATTGGCTAATACCTACCAATGGTCCCAACTTCTTGCCCTAACCCAATTGCCGAATTTTATAGACTTGGTTTGGTGTGTTAGATGGGATCCAAGTGGGTACCCACAATCTCGCTCGCGTTGCTAATAGCATATTAATTCTATTTTGCATATCTATTCTGATTGGCCATACCTACTAAAGTGAACCCTACAGAACCACAGATATATACTATGTGACCAGAACCCGACTCCGAATTCATCAAATTGTATGAGCTATTTTCCATATTTAGCTGTATGCTAATAACACGAAGATCAACTGCTGCCATAACCCAATGTCTGAATTTAAGAGGTTTGGTATGTGTGTAGTAGTGGACCTAGGTATTACCCCATCCAATCTCGCATTGCTAAATGTAGAGATTAATTAGCTATATTGCATATTTTGGTCTGATGGGGCTGATACATAAATTTTCTGCTGTACACAACTCGGACTCTAATGAAACTTGGTATTCAGTAGTGGTCGGGGGCCCATCTGGAGTTTATATTCTATGAATATTGAGTGCGCGAAAACGGAGAACCGCGAATTTTCTATTGTTTTTTTTTATTATAAAAAATCATGTTTCTGTTTTTTGGTTTGCTGTTCTTTTTTTTTTTGGGGGGGGGGGGTTTTTTTATTAACATTGAACTATTTTGTTCATAAGTTGCTCACATATGGGCCGGTCATGTCCATTTTTCCACGGCCCGATTGACTACCCAGTCCGCCTTTCCTTTGCATATTAAGCGTGGTACTAACTGCTAAAACTT